>WAAD01016299.1:1301-31755 GCA_013389945.1 Fregata magnificens
ACTATAATCTAGTTGAAGATGTCCCTCCTCATTGCAGGGGGGTTGGACTAGATGACCTTTAAAGGTCCCTTCCAATCCAAACTATTCTATGATTCTATAAGCAGGTAGGAAAACAAGCTTAAAGTTGAAAGTGACCTTGACAAGTTAGACAACTAATCTGAAAAAATACAATACAGTAAAAAAACTGCACACATGAAGGAAGTTGATTACATAAAGTGAATATGGGGCAAGCGCTATGCAGCATTCTGCAGAAAGGATCTGGAGGTTCATGTTTAGCAAACTAGACACAAGTTAAACATTGCAAGAAATGCAAACATACTGGGGTTTTTAAAAGGGACTGCTGCATGAAATACATCTCTATTCTATACTCTCATACTACTCTAACTCAGCTCTAGCAGAAACTAACCTGCCCAGTATCACACACAAAGTTTAAAGACAGACATGAATAAAGTGGAGAGGGGGAGCATAAAAGAAGAATAAAAACAACCAGAGGCCTTAAAAACAGGGGAAGATTGCGTGAACTGGATGCATTTAGTCTAGAGATGACTTTCTAGTGGCAAGGATATTAAGAACAAGACTGACTTGCTTTAGGAGATTATAGAACTCCATCTCTCAGGCATGAATCATGACAAAAATCAGATAAGAAAGTATTAGATTAACTTGCATCTTTTCTGAAGGAAGTGGGATGGACTAGATTAGCACCATTATCCTACTCTCAGTTCCCCAGAAAACAATACAGAGGAGATCAGTACTCTATTTCTAAACACGTAGCAGCTTCAGGAAGAACCTTTTCTGCACTGGTCCAAACACCATACCCAATTACTTCAATGGGTCCATCACATGAGCTTGCAATATGGGCTGGAACAGATTTGGAGAGATTATCTAGATGTTCTTTTACCCTAAGGCAGAATCAACTATGCCTAAACCATTCCTCAAAGATGTGTCTGTAAATCAAGGTGATCCACCCATGGCTTACAAGCTCCATAGGGTTAAATCTCATGACCAACAGCAAGGCTGTCTTGGAATGGAGCAGTAGGATAATCTGAAATGTCAGCTGTGGTGGATGCAAGTGAGATACTGAGACCAAGACTGCTGGATCATCAGAGCCAGGTAGTCAGCCTAGTCCCAATCTTGCATGGTGAGATCTAAGAAAATGTTGCTTTTATTAACTGTGTGTGAACTGCTCCTGTGGTTTCTCCTCTCCTTGGTCTTCAGTGCAGAGAGTATGTGCCCATAGCCCTCAGTCAAGTGACGTTTTTGATGAGCATCTTCTGGGGTTCTTGTAAGTCTGTCATCCTTGCTGTAACCTGTCCTATAAAACCGCAGTGAAAGATTCAAAACGATCAGGTGATTATCCCTAATTCAAAATGATCAGATCTTTCTTCTATCTTCTCACTTCTAGACTGAACAGTTCCCAGTTTCAGCAGTCTTTCTCTTATGTTTCCTAAACCTCTGACCTTCTCATTATGAGAGAGTCCTCTCCAATCCACCCGTGTAAACCCACATCTAATACTTCTAAAAATTATATAAAGTGCAAATTTCTCAATTACTATGACAAACGTCATAATTCTTTAAAATAGAAATTACCAAGTGACTTTTACCAAAGAAACTATGGCAAGAGTTTCAAGTGCGTACTCTCAATTTGACAGGCACTGTAGTTGCTCAAGCATTGGTTCCCTAGGCATGTAATTCTTCTGTCATCAAAATTAAAAGGTACACCACAGTCATTACACTGCCAATCATCTTTTAATAGTTACATGTAGGAAGTTAGATATGATAACAGTGGTGCTCCAACAGGAGAAACCTACACATGGACACCTAATATCAAGACATCATGTCATAAGAATCAGTCCCTCCTTAGCAAATAAAAAAGTAGCATTTCCCATGGAAAACTCAATTTTCCATATATCATAAAGCTTTCTTCATGAAAGGGAAATATTTGTTTCTCCATAAATAAATTATGTATTACAGTTCAAGCCAGAGTAAGTTTTCTAATTGCTTTTAAATATGATCTACTTAAGCATGTTATCTGTGAATTGTAGAAGAATGAGTTAAATCTCTTTCACAATTTAGTTTAGTCTTAAAAAAAAAAAAGGTATTTTGATTCTAACCTCTGAAAAAGTATATGGTGTAATACGTCAACTGTTAATATAGTTAAAGAATAAGTGATACACAGACACACACAAAAATGGTTCTTAGAGCTTAAATGTCTTGCCCTATTCTGCAGAAGTATTTTTGTAGAGCCTTTTGTGAGTATCAAAGACAAAATCCCACTACCACTGAAGACAACTTTTTTTTTTTTTTGCTACTGATTTAGGTGATAAATAACAGAACAGAAATGTGTTGCAATTCAATTAAAAACACAGGAGAAGAAACAAGTATTTCCCTTTATTAATATATATCTGTTTGCCATACAAACTATCAATATGTACACAGACATTAAAGATTAAATATCAGTAATAAGCAAATACTCTATCATAAAGTAATTTAAATTGTAACTTATTTGGAGGAATATAAATTTGAATCAAACGAGGATTGACTTCAAGTATTCCAGGTTGTTTTAAAAATCAGTTAGCAGCAAGATAACACACTATAAAAAACAGAATATGAGACACCTGTCATCTTAATATATATCTTATGCTATTCTTACTCCTTGGCCAGCTGCACATTGGTCGGTTTTGCTCCAATAGGTATCCCATATTTGTGCAAAGTGCTGATTAAAATTTCACGCATTTCGTTGTTGTAGGAGTCAAAGTCAAATACATTTCGAACAACATTTGCCAGTCCCTCAGTTGGAAATTTCTGTGAAGAAACAAAAGACCCCCAAATTTCTTTTACTGAGTATCTGTTAAGTTACAGCATAGAATTAAATACTTCTAAAATGAATAGTTATAACAGTAACTTTGCTCAACTTAGACAAGTGCTCAAGTCATCTTTTTTTTAGTTTCCAGAATGAAGAAGGTATATTGCTTCAAGTCAGAATGAAGTTACTGACACTAAACCTGAATTAAACAAACAAGCAGGAGACAATTATTTAAATATTCAACATCATTCATGTTTTAAATAATTATTTTCATTATACACATAACAAGATGGTGTACTGGAACATATAATAATGTACTTTTTAAATTTGGAACTGCTTTCTGCTAATGGTGAAGATCTGACACAAATACATATATTCTTACATTCAACTATACAATTCATTTAAGAATTTTGATTCTTAACATTGAATATAGTAAAGCAGAAGATACACTGCTTACTTACTAAAAATGACTTTAGGTCATGATGGATGTTAGTAGAAACAGAAATTCACTTAAGATGCACAAACATTTGTTTTCTTAGTGAAAATTACTACCTGAAATGTGCTGTGTACATAAAGAAAACACAGTTTATCAAACTTGCATTAGTTATTTCCAGCAAAGGAAACTTTTGCTATTGAACTGGACTGATGATTTAAGGCCAGTGTGCTCTTCGAGGTTTCAGACCCTCACATCTTCCCACACCTTTTAATTATTGCTTTTCTGCAAGAAGAAAACACATTTTTCTGCCTCTCATTTCCCACTAAGACCTAGAAGCCAGCAAGACTTAAAAGCCTTGCCTGAGCAGTCAATTAAACTCATGTAGTAGGAATAAGCTGAAATGAAGAAGATTTTTTTTGGTACCTGCAGAAGACACTACAGGTGTCAAAAGCTGTCTTAGCCTTTCTGCAAACTGGTTCCAAGTGCTTAGTCAGTAACTTCCACTGTCTTTTGATTTGGCCTGAAACTCCAGTAGCAAATATGTACCTGTCCCCATTCAAATTAAGGCAGATTCGAGTATACATGGACCTTAATGTATGCAGCCATAATTTCAGGCTTCAATAAGCTTATTTTCTAAAGGTACATTTAGGTAATTTAAACAGAATATGTATTGTGCAAAATTTAGATTTTATTTGCCATTGATGAAAACAGCTGTTTAAGTTGAACATGTTAACACATCTGAGTCACTGAGCCTTTTCACAGATACTCTTTAATAAAACATCTGAAAAAAATCATCTTACTCTTGTAAGATGTAAATGGAGTAAATAAAAAGAATTTTTTAAAAATTCACCAAATTAGTATATATATCCTAGAATTTTACCACCACTGCTTTATTTTACCTTTTTTGGCAAGAGACAGGAATAAGAATCTTTTATTTTAAACTTCTCACTTTTTCTTCATATGCCTTTCATTCAAATATTAGATCTTTGAGACCAGGACATGGATCCCCCAATCTCAGAATGACACACTGACAGTGATAAATGTGTGAAGAAGTATTTTAGGGACTTGAAGTCTTATCTGTTTTTTCCCCTATTAGAGAGCAAGGCTGGTACAAATAACTTCCAACCCAGACTTAACAGAAGTGTCATAGAAATGTACAAAAGCATTAAAAATAAAGATATGAGTCCTGAACTAAAACTAAACCAGAAGAAAACCAGAAAAAAATTTCATAAATGTTTTGTCCTGTACTCTTAATCAAACATCAGCCTTCGTCAGGAGTTTAGTATTTTCCCAACTTAATAAATATCTAATTTCTGAAATAAAATACCCGTGACACAAGTAATACTAAAATTAGCTAGTTACTGTGGTAGAATGGAATACCATTGCTAGAAATAGGCTTGTACAAACCTTTTTTTTAATCTGTGGTGTACATGCCACAGAATATTTCAGTACTAGCGTTGGTATAAAAGCACACTAAACTATGTCCTGCTTTTTAAACCTGTCCATGAGGAACCTACTAGAAGTTCTGCATTATTACAGATTAGCAAGATACAAGTTGTTATGGGATAATATAAAGTTGTCCTACAGCCTGTGCCACCCTGGTTATAACGTCCATTCCTTACTGAATGAAACAGGCTACTAAAAATAAAATTTCTCCCAACAGTTATTCTAACTAAAGACTGTATAAACATTTCACATGCAACTTAAATGCAAAAAGTTTGTGACAATGTTCAGTAGTGAACGTACTAACTTCTATAATGTAAATTGCACCTTGGAGTCAAAGTAAACATCATACTGAAAAAAAAAAAGCCCACAGACATATAAAAATGTACATCACAGTTAAGTTTAAAAACATGTAAAGTTACTTAGTACTCAGTGGGCAGGACTCTATCTCAGTCTGTTTTCAAGTGTGTCTTCTTTTTGACAATAGAAACAAAACACGTCCAGAATTGTGCATGCTCTATATAACCAAAACCTTTCCTTAAGTAATTATTTTAGAACATTTATGATAATGAATACTGCATTTTCTGTGTTCTTCCCTTCTCACTGAGAAGCACAACCAACAAACTGGCACCAAGCTATTTTGTTCACCTACTCTTTTACCTGCCCTGCACTAGACACTGCAGAAGCCTTGGTCAGGTGCTTCAAATATTACCTGGTTTTCACTAGTAGTTTCCAAGTATGTCCATGGTTTTCTGAATCATTGCATAACTTCTGATATCGAAACCCTTCTTCTCAATGAATTGCCTCAATGGTTCCATGCCTCTTTATCAGCAGGACATCATAAAAAATTTATTTCCTCAGCTACAACTGATTGCTGCTGTCAATAAAACCTATTCTGAACAAAAGCCACTTGTCAAAAGGCCCTCTACTTCAGTTATTAAAAAAAAAAATCACAACTTTTGTTTCAATCAGAACAAATCCAACCACATTTTAATAACTGCTGGGACAACTGCTTACTGAAGAAAGGCAATGACAGTTCACTTGAACAAAAAACCACCAACCAAACCCAAGCTGAATGTTTGAGTTGAACATTTCAGAAAAAAATCATTTGGTTTCTATTGATTTTTAAAACCAGATTACTGGAGAAAATATTGATCTCTCATCAGTCTGTCTGGTTCTCATTCATTGATTCTTCCCCTTACAAGTAACGCCTCTTTCTGTACCTTACAGTATTTTCACAGCTTAGATTCTTGGCTATTCCTTAAAATAGTAAGTAACATAGGTTTTGCTTTTAACAATTTTATATATATATATATAACGCTTTATTTGATATAGAGTTGTGACAGAATTCAGCTTGGTGAAAGATGCATATTTTTATGGATCTAACTTTCCATGAGTACATGTATTGCTATAGGCTGCTTAAAAGCTATCCACAAAATAGTAGTTTCCTAGTACAAATACAGAATCTTAATTAAAATATGCTATACACATTGAGGTCTACTGTACTTCTACCACTATCCTGAAAACAAAGTGACAAATTATCTGGTATCCAGTCTGTAATGAGTCCAGATTTTTGTTTTAGACTTCTACCTTGTGTTCTCAGTACCACTCACTTCCCTACATATTCTAGTGCCTTCAGGTGCCCGCACATTTCCTGTCCTGCCAGCACCATCACAAAGGCCCATCCTGCCCCCACGACATTAACAGATCTCTCCCTACCTGCTCATTCCTCCGTGCCCTTGGCTTCCCCTGTATCCCCGATGCCTTTTCACTGAACACTGCCAGCTCTCTGTGTGTCTCCTCAGTTGTCCTGTCAGCAGGGCAAGAAGCACCATGTCTATGGCTCATCCTGAGCAAAATGCATTCTAATTGATTAACCAGTGCTCATGTCTTTAGTGGGTATCATCTACTGCCAAGCAAAACACCTGAATTCTCCCCCTGCCTTTTCATTCACAGGGATACTAATTTCAGTCTGTTCCCCTCTGTCACATAGCCACTGATTTTGATTAAACCAGCAGAAACCTAATTATCTTTGAAAAGTGGTAACAGATTCACTGCGGTTGGCCAAAAGGATAAAAGGTGGTTATTCACCTGAGTAGGGCAGCAAGGAGAGAAAGGAATACAAACTGTGATCTGATAAGCCTAGTTTCCTTTCAAGAATAGGCTGAACAGAGAAAAAGTACTTAGTACAAAAGCTTACTGACCAGGCTGAAAAGCTTGATGATTTGTAGACTTCAGGGCCTGAAGGTACCTTAGATATTTGCTGCTTGAAAGTTGTTATACTAGTACCTACTATTAGAAAGCAATCTCATATACAAACAAGAAAGAAGGCCTATCAGAAAAATCTCAGCTTTCCCAAACTAAATAAAGTTAGTAGAAAAGCTATTTCCATTTTATCTGGACTAATGTGGCTTGCCTGATTAGCGTCTACCAGGGACATTGGGTGAACCCAAACTCTGCAAAAGAACTTAAGAAAGGTCTCGTGAAGACCTGTACATTAGATTGCAGAGAAGTAGTCACACCATACACTGGCAGTTATGGGCAGCACATGGTAACCCGATGGAGTGAAAGCAGAGCTTCTCAGTCTGCCCATAAGCCACTATTAGCATCAATAATTCTGACATTTGACACAATGTGAAAACTGCAGGCAAGGGAGACAAAAAGGCTATATTCAGGTCATCTGCAATCTAGAGCTGCAAGACCCAAATTCCCTATACAGTCTGTGGGGAGAAATAGGTGCAGCAACCAAGTTAGGCAGCCACAGCAGACAACTTGCCCTATGCCTGCAGTTTTAGGTCTTCAAACCAGTTTGGTATCTTGAGCTTCACCAAAGAACCCTTTCCTTAAGAAAATTTAGTATAGAGGCAACCTACCTCTGAAAACAGTGTCTAAGCTACAACTAAATTGCTACGGGTTCCCTACTTGTACAATCTTTATGGGAATATGCTCTTGTAACTACACTGTAGACACAATCCTATATGTTGAAGACCACAATTAATCAGTGCAGAGATTAGCCTAATAATATGTTGGTATCACAGTAAACAGAATATTCTCTTAACTGAGTAGCCCCGATGCTCAGATGCTCTCTCAGATAACAGTAATCAACAGCAATTTTTTTCTCCAACAACCAATTCTTTTTTGCAGAAGCAAAAAATTCCAAAATTATGTGAAAGAAGTCAACACAATAGTACAGAGAGTGGGGCTGAGAAACTGCTGTAAGGGAAATTGTTTAACAACATGACTAACTTCCCTCCTTCCTTCCTAAGGACCAGCAATTTTATTGACTCATTTCCCTCCTTCCTCCTTTTTCTCTACCTGAAGACCTAAAAGCTTCTTACTTTGGAATAACCATTATGTTTATATTCCTTGTTTACATTTGGCTACTCCCAGCCTCTTTATTATTCAGACTGAAAAACAAGTTACAGTAAACAAAATGTTGCATCCTTTCAAAGAGACTGGGATCTTGAAAACAAATGTTACAGAAGAAATCAAAGCTGCACGTTGGAGATTTATTTGGATATTTACACTTGACTTTGAAAGAGGTGAAAACTTAGCAGATGGGAAACTTCCCCGCTGATCTGTGCCCAATGCCCAGTTGAAGTGACCATACTAATCTGGTTAAGTGAAGGAGAGAGAAGCAGAGAGTAAGTGCCCTTAAGACAATTAGCAACGCAGCTCTTCCAATCTTCAGTTAGATGCTGTTCACACTCAAAGAAAAAAAGGATGAAGTCCCTATGTTTCCACACCAGTTGGTGACAGAAGAGAGCGCAAACTTCAAATTACTTGGAGACAGAAGATGAAGGAAGGAGGTTAGGATGGAAGGTAGGAACAGCCAGAGTATGAAGATGGGAAGGAGTTCATTTAACAAAACCCCTAAACCACCAGTTTTTCAGCAGCACAGCAACTGTTCCTCAAGTTTGTAATTTTTCCTCTTTCATTTCAAATGTAACTTTGTGTTTAAAGACATCAGTGATATTATCAACATGGTACATGTTCCTATTAGTTTGGTAAGCGAATACCTATCAACTGGTATTGGATCCTAATAAAATACTCTGCTTACATGTTTATTTGGACAGATTCCTCAGCTTCTACTTTTTCTACTTTTTCTCAGTTCTTACGCCAGAAGGCTGTGCTGCCATCCAGCAAGACCTGGACAGGCTGGAGGGCTGGGCCAAGGGGAACCAAATGAAATTCAACAAGAGCAAGTGTAAGGTCCTGCACCTGGGGAGGAACAACCCCACGCACCAGTACAGGTTGGGGACTGACCTGCTGGAAAGTAGCTCTGCTGAGAAGGACCTGGGAGNTCTCTGGAAATATTCAAAACCTGCCTGGACGCAGTCCTGTGCACCCTACTTTAGGTGTACCTGCTCAAGCAGGGGGGTTGGACAAGATGATCTCCAGAGGTCCCTTCCAACCCCAACCATTCTGTGATTCTGTGATTCTAGGTCTGAATTTTGTTAACCCTTAGTACAAAGTTATAACGATATAATTATTTTTTCTGTATAGTATTGATATCATAGTAGCACCAATTTACTTTGTCTCAAGACTTCGTTGCACCCTAGAGACTGCGGAGCACAAAAATTTATCCTCCCCAGAAATCTAGATGAACTGAAGATTTTTAAAAGTAGTAATTCTAAGCTGCAGGATCTAAATGTCTGTGTATATGGCTGAATATATGTGAATATGTTCATGAGCACAAACACAAAACCATCATACAACCCTGTTACACTATGCAGTGTTAAACACAGGAAGAGTATGCCAAAGAATTTATGAGAAATTATATTCTAATTGTAATAATTACATTAATATTTCCATTAATTTTTTCAATCTAGGATTCAATAAGTCAAGAAATACTCTATAAATGAATAAATTGTCTACTTTATGATTATAAATAGAACAAAATAAAAGCATTGCTATTTCAAGGAGCATTAGGATACTTTATATTTCAAATACTTCAGACAAAAAGTATCCTTCAATTTATAAACATAGAAGTCAGACTCTGTTGCAACCTTTAAAAAATAATCATCATTAAATCAGAATTCATGATTTTGCAGTTAAAATGTGTGTAGGAAGCAATCATGGTTCCTAAGTACCTGTTTGCTAAGCTGTTATCCATCTAACATTTCTCTTAGAAAAATCCCATCTGTGATGCATTACTGTTATGCAGCAGGGTCATTTCGCCCCATGAAATTATTAAAACCAAAAACTCTATAGCAGCATAAAGTTGCATTATTCTGGAAGTATTGTATGCTGAATATGGAATTTTTATAATGTAGGCTAGCATAAACACTGCATACTGTATTCACAGTATGAATGTGATATTTTCTCACATAGTGGAAAAACAGACTCTCAGGTATTTTCTGTATCTATAAATAAACATACAGAAAAAATGTCTGCCTGTGTACATCTGTGCTCCTTACCCTCAGACTGTCTGAACATCTCAATATGATGATTCCTTCAAAATGCAAAACTTTTCATAAAAAATGAAATAAAAATGCATGAACAATAATTGTATCTTTTTCTAAAGCCTTCAAGCATTAAAAAATTAGTAGCGATGAACTCAAGTTTTCAATGAAATCTGACGTACTGTACCTGTAAATGCTTTACAATATTCACAACTTCTCTAGTTGAATAGGGATAGTTAATAATTCCTTGGTCAGCTAAGCTCCTCAGTTCTCCAAAAGCAGCCACCAGTTTCTGAAGAATCGGCTCTGGAACATCAGGACCATATTGTCTAAGCATAGCCAGTTCAGACTGTGGTTTGGGATTATCAACAGCATGGCAACTAAAAATGTCCCCTAAAAGAAAAAAACCATATAGTTAAGTAATTTATAAAGAGACAGCATCACAACAGGCCCTTTAAGTTTCACACAGCACCTTAAATGGAAAAGCAATGGCTCAAGAGGATGCTCAGTACCTGCTCGTTAAAACAAAACAAGACAAAAACTACTTTGAAAAATGGGAAGGACAAACTTGCTGTGAAGAACATTGTGGTTCCCGGAAACATGGAGATCTCTCCTGTCACTTTAATGAAGGTGATGGCCAGGGAGAAATTAAATTCAAGAAGAAACACAAGTCAAATGAATGCAGAAAAAAAGAAAAGAAAAAAGGCTTAAAGAAAGAATAACAGATTGAATGGGACCAGTTTGAGAGCACCTTCAAAATACCACAGGACGCAGGGAAATCTTGATATGCAGGAATACCCTAATGCAAAACCAATTGAGAGGTCTAGAGGAAATACCGGATTTTTCTTTTCTCTCTGCCTGTCTTGATGTATGGTAAGAAATTTGGCAAGACATTCTTCCCATATATTTGCATTATATTGGTCTCAATCATATAATTTATAAAATGGAGGGTATTCATAAAGAGTCCTTTAACAGTCGTACAAAACTTTGCAGAAGCATGATTAGATCCTGCTGAAAAAGGACTTGGATTAAAAGCAGAACAGCCCCTATGCTTGAAAAACAAAATCAACAAAGAACCCCAAAACCTCAACCAAGCCTCTGCCATGTGGGCCAAAAGCAATAATGCTGGGATGACCAATTTTCTTCAAAGGGTCCATGTAAGGAGGGAAATTAGTTCATGAAAAAGAAATAGGCTATACTAAAACATCTTGGGGCAACATAGCAGGGTGAAATTTGGAGCCAATGAGTCTCTGACACAGAATCCCCATTCACTGGGAACTACATCTGAAAAACAAAAAGCTATCACGCCATATGAAACTCGGTTTGCATCTGCTTTTATGAGTACGTTATTATTTCCTGCAGAATAAGCATTACGGCCAAATTTAACAGGCAAAACCACATAAATTAAGGTACCTGCACGTAAATGGCTAAACTAACATAGATAACACAGTCAGTGGAGTCTGGAGGGCTAGTCAGTTCATAGCCCTAGTGTAACACTGCCAAAGCCTTGCCAGAGGCCCGCTTAGATTAACACTGGACTATAACACTGGCCAATTAATTCTTCATCACTTGCTCTTATGCAAGGTGAATTCTTGCTTTTGCTGTGAGATGAAGCTGTGGGGAATCTTTGCTGATACACAGGATTTTTAGGACCTATCAGGAGCTTTCTGAAATGAGGCTGCTCTTGATATGAAAAACTTTGATGTGAAATTTGGACAGCCTTACCCAAAACTAGGATGAATTCAATATCTTGTCAAATACATATATTTTAATAAGGCCTATCATACACGGCCATAGGCACGGAGAGGCTAATGAGGATTAAGAAGCAGGTAGCATAGTGCTAACACCAAAAAAGACAGTAGCCTCCACTGCTGAGAGGAGAGAAAAGAACCATCCATCAAGCTCCCATCCCTTGTGCTGAAGAAGATAGCACCTGGCCTGTGGCTTGTTTGATATGGGGAACAAAAACGGTGAGCAGTTGTGTTAACCATTCATGTCATGCATCAAGCTGCCTACAGCTCATGTTTTTGCTGTATTTCTATACAATATACACTCATTAACAAAGATTTCTTGTAACCTTGTCTGTCTGCTGTGCTTGTCCAGGTCCCATAAAACAAATTAGTTGTAACACAGATGACCACGTATAGCTGTTCACTTCAAGGCAAGTTGGAGCAGTTTTATTAAGATACATAAATTTAAATGTTAGTCTTCAAGCTCAATATCACCCTAAGTGTCTTATGTGAAACAAAGTATCAATATGCATAAAGACCCCTTCTCCACATGAAATCTAATGAATAAAGACAGTCATTCTATTAATCAAATCTATTAAAGAACACCATTTAATATGACTCACTTACCTAATGTGCCAAAAAAGTCATTACCCAAGAAAGGAAATCCAGGTCTATTTGCTAGAACTATCATTCTAAAATCAGGATGAATAACTATTACATTTTCTCTCCCGTCTACATGAGCATGATCTGGAAAAGAAATAAAATTTATTAATTGCATATTTAAGCTTTGCATTATGAATTAATTAAACGAACATAATTAGATTAGAAGAACTCTTCTTAGAAGAATTCTTCTAATCTAATTATGTTCTTAGAATTAGAAGAACAGTTACAAAAAAAGGCTCAATAGCTTCTAAGCATGACATTCAACTGTGAGTGTTTTAGGTGTCATTTTAAAGTTTCATAATTTTTTTCATGAAAATTTTACCGAAGTGTTTCATTTAAAAAAATAAAAATGCATCCACTGTTCTTGCGGTGGGGACTACCTGTCCTGTTTATATTTAATTTCACCAAAATGCTGAAGCCAATGGTGAATAAAATGTGGTTTTATATAGGTCTGACATTATCCGATCTGGGAACACAGGACTGAAATTCCTCCTGGTTATTACAAAAATCTGTGAGAAGCCAGAGACACATGATTTCACACATGTAAAGACTCTGTCTCTCCAAAATGAGTCAGACTGGCCTGACTTGTTCCCTTGCAGCATGTTTCCAGTGGCACATGGAGCTTGGCAATCCTTTTACCTCCTCTAAAAAACTACAATAATAATTGAGATTGGCTAGCAAGATTTTTTAAAAAATGCCCACCTACAGTTTATAATAACAAGCAAAACACAAGTGTTGTGCCATGCAAGTGCTGAATGACTGCTCCACTCATACTTAAACATTGTTCCCAATATTGTTAAAAAGAAACTCATTACGTAAAGTACAGTATCTACTAACATCAAGAGGGCATTTCAAACATGGTCTTTCTTGGAAAAATAATGAAAAATATTTAGTTCCTGCAATTCACATGAATTAAATTCCATTAAATTACGAAATACTCTCATCCTGCAGGATATATTTAAATAATAGAAGCATATGCAATATTTGATTAGATTAAAGCCTTAACAATTCAACATTTGATATACTCATATCTGCAGTTCTAGATCTGATTAAATTATACCCCAACTGTCCAGATGGGCATAACCAAGATCATAATTTGGTCAACTAGATCTTTATTTCTTATGGTGAATGAGAAGCAGAGAGGTCAACTTAGAGTTTGTTGGGTTTTGGGGTTTGTTTTGGTTTGGTTTCGTGTTTTTTTTTAATTTTTCAGCAAAATTCATGAGAATGCTAATTTAAGACAACCTTTCTGGCTATTGCAAAAGTAGTAAAGAAAATGACTGTCAATTCTTTAATTGTTAGCCTTTCAGCATCAAGTACTTTTTCCATTTGGACTCTTTTGGGTCTCTACTTAGTAACTCAACACACTACATTTTACTGTAAATGATCAAAATGCTTTATATCTACTTACTGGCAACAATTCGCCTTCCATCTGACAAAACCATTTCCCCACTTTCTACTAAAGTTTTTAAGACACAAGTAACATTTGTCGGTGCTTTGTCTGCCTCATCAATTACCAAAATATGTCCAAACTTCACTGCTTTTACCTAGAAGAGAAAAGAATCAAAACATCACAACCCCCAAAAAAATAACTGCAAGAAACTGCATTACTGATTTCTCAGTCAGTAGTAGTGACATCTTGGTGGCACTGAGACAAGAAAGGGACTCAGAAGAGGGATAAGCTATGACCAAACTGTGGCAGAGAAAAGAAGAAGCAGGTGAGACAAGAAAGGTGGGTGTTTCTGTTTCTTCAGGATAGGGATGGAAAGGGCTGCAGTAGGGAGGGAAGAGAGGAGCCTGACTGAGAATGAATTGGAGTGCTGACAGAGAAGTGCAAAAGCAGTTTGCACGTAGACTGTCAACACAAAGCTGAAAGAACTAAAGAATGGCTGCAAGAGCTGTTTGAAGTCCAACTTAGCAGGCAGGTGTGAGATGCTACAAAAGAGGAGGAGGAAAATACCACTGTACCAGTTAGAATGTGTCAGGTTAATACTAAATTATCGTCCATACTTATTTCGTGCATGCAGGCTCTCAAGGCTATCATCTCACTCAGCATTGGGCACAGCAAACATGAAAAATGTGACCAAAGTAAAAGTTAATGAAATGTTACCGCACTCACTGACTATGCCATGAAAGTAACCAAATCACAAAGAATTTTCTTATTTGAAAAGCCAGCATGTTTAACTACTTGTTTTTAATGAAAAGCATTTCCAAATATACAATCCAGATGTTACTACTGACCAATGGTGAATCTTCATATACAATAAGACCGCCTTTAACAGAAGGTTGTAGGGTAAGGCTTTGTACAGTGGTATCCCTGAAATGTGGAAAAATAGACAGTATTAATTAAAAATACACAGGAATTTTAGTTACAATAAAATGAAAAATGCATAAATGAAAAACTGAAGACTGTCTTTTTCTAAGAGGAAAAAATCTGTCTCTTTTTTTTTTTTTTTTTTTTTAAAATTCTTGAAGAACTTGAACTCAGAACAATGCTGCACCAGCTTAGTGGTCAAAGGTGAGTATCCCTGTCTCTGCCAGGGCTTTCACGGTAGTTCTCAGCTTCTCATAAACCCTGGAAATGAAAACACTCAAAAATGAATCTGTATCTTTTGCATGTGGGCACATTACTACTGTTACTACTATTTCTAGTTAAGCATGCTTAAACTGTCATGACAAACAGGGGAATCTCCCCAGAAGAACCAAACAGGAATTTGCAGTATCATAGTCAAATCATTAATGTTTTCGTTGCTCTTCTCCACATACCAACAAGAAAAAAAATAAGATTAAAAATACTCATGTGGAATTCTGGAATTCTAAAACTCAACTATTTTTAGTTCTATCTAAACCATACCAGATGGAATAATTTTTACTAGCACTTGCTACGTTTTATATCACGGACAGTGTAAGCTCTTATATAGGACAGAGGCTTTAATAGCATAGTATTTAGCAGCCCTGCAGAGAAGGACTTGGAAGTACTGATGGATGAAAAGCTGGACATGAGCCAACAATGTGCGCTTGCAGCCCAGAAGGCCAACCGTATCCTGGACTGCATCAAAAGAAGCGTGGGCAGCAGGTCGACGGAGGTGATTCTGCCCCTCTACTCCACTCTGGTGAGACCCCACCTGGAGCACTGCGTCCAGCTCTGGAGCCGTCAACACAAGAAGGACATAGAACTGTTGGAGCGGGTCTAGACAAGGGCCACAAAAATGATCCTAGGGCTGGAGCACCTTTCCTGTGAGGCCAGGCTGAGCAAGTTGGGGTTGTTCAGCCTGGAGAAGAGAAGGCTGCGGGGAGACCTTATTGCAGCCTTTCAGTACTTAAAGGGGGCCTATAGGAAAGATGGGGACAGACTTTTTAGCAAGGCCTGTTGTGACAGGACAAGGGCTAATGGTTTTAAACTAAAGAAGGGTAGATTTAGACTGGACATTAGGAAGAAATTTTTTACAATGAGGGTGGTGAAGCGCTGCAACGGGTTGCCCAGAGAGGTGGTGGAGGCCCCATCCCTAGAAACATTCAAGGTCAGGTTGGATGGGGCTCTGAGCAACCTGATCTAGTTAAAGGTGTCCCATCTCACTGCAGGGTGGTTGGACTGGATGACCTCTAAAGGTCCCTTCTAACCCAAAGCATTCTATGATTCTATTTCTTTTTGAAATTGTATTTGTGTTTGAAATGTTCAAATTATTTTTTTCCTTCAAATTTAAAATAGTGTTAATTTAAATCTGTAATGAGAATATTCCTCAATCTTCACTATTTTCATCTATTTCAACCATCACTGAATATACAGATAAATAAACACCAGTTGCAATTCAGAAAGGTCCAGCAACAGACATCGCCACGCTGGATTTACCTATATAAATTATGTCCGTAAGCTAGAGAAAGCCCCTCCTGATTCTACGAAATATTTGGCAAAACCTGTGTCAAGATCCATAAAATGAACCCCATTTACGTTGGGGTTCAGAGAGATCAATGACCTAAGGAATAATCCAGAGATGGGTGATGACAGAAGATCCCCATGACTCCCATGGTTTCATGGGCAACAGGATATCCAATTCAATTTTAGGGCAAGTAGGCTATGCCATCCCTTTTCTCCCGTATTTCAAAATTTGGATTAGTCTGCATCAACAGAATGAGGGACTATTGACATGACATAACCCATCAGGAGAGCCTCACTTATGCTGCTTGAGATCCACACTCTGGTTGATAGGTAAGGTTGGTAACCTTTGCACTGCATGTGAGATTTGATGCAACAAAAATCTCTTACCTTTCACAGCCATGCTGTATAACAAAACTGTTTGCTTAAACTAAGCTGACTCACTGTTCCAAATATCCACCTTAGTTCTATCTTTAATTTTGTAACAGCTTGTAAAAAACCAACAATATTCTGATAAGCTCCATGGGTACAGGAAATCAAAACACAGTACTGTTTGCAGCAAACTATTAAATGGCCAGCTTCCAATTACAGTTTTAAACTGACAGCATAACATGCAAATTTCCTTTATTTGAAACTGCTGTCAGCAGGATTTCTGTCCCTAACAACTAATAATTTCTTGTTTAGCTTTAAGCTCATGATTGATTTAACCCAGTGTTTCCCATGCACAGGAATAAAGCATAGGGCGGGAACAGATTTTTTAATATTTGGCTACTTCATCTGAACTTTAATCCAGGAGGGGAATGGTTACGAAGCTGGGCTCACCTCCGCTTCATTTAACCCTGTCAGCTGAGGCCTCTAGCAAGCAGCAACACTCCCCAAAATAGTAATACTCATATTCACATGCAACACATAATTTTTTAAACCACCAAAATAAGCAGTAGCATTAATCTATTATCCTAGAAATCCTACCATGGACATAAAAACAAAATTTCTATTGTCATCCTGCTTGTCTACCCCTTTCTACGTTGGGCAGAGAAATCAAGAATGGATGCAAAAATAACAATAAACCAATGACCGTTGAACACAGATTATTTAGGGACTAAATTCTCAGATTGTATGTATCAGCCTACCTCCATTAGCAGTTATAATTTCTGGTTCAATACTATACAGTCGCAGATGTAGAAGAATTTTACAATGTGTAAACCAAACCCTAGAGTGTACGAAGGCACAGTCACAGGTTACTAATTAGTCAGAAATAATTCATGGAAAAAATATGTTACGGAATTAATCTGAGGAGAAAAGAGGAAGGATAAGTTAAACCTGAATTGTGATCTCTTTTAAGTAACAGAAAGGAGAAAATGGGAGGATCTAAAGAAAGCATAGGACAAGAATAAGGTAAAGGAAGGTGAAGCATTACAGGATGCTTTACAGATCATAAATTTGCACTTAGCAGCCAAAGCATGAATAAAACAAAGTGAACAGAGAGTGGCAGGAAAGGAAGATCTCTAGTGGTGGCATGGATGGGCACAGGTGGCGACAGAAGAAAAGACACAAATGTCAAATGGTGTTTTACTGTAACACAAACCAGTGTATTTTACTTCTGGTGAGCTCGTTAATAGTCTGGCTCTGCAGAGATCACTCACAACCCCCTGATATGGAATACTAATTTGTGATTACTAACACCAGCAGCTCAGAAATCCTTAGGATGGTCTCATTCTTCAGGGAAGACAGAATTGACCATATCTTTGGGGGAAATAAACACTGGAAGAGTTCACAGTTTACTTAAGCGCTAGTATGAAAGTTGCATGAATCAAAGAAAAATTGTAGAAGGAATCAAAATGAAAGAACAATTGACATCCTAAATCCAGTTTCTAACTTTTTTCTTATTTTATCTGTGGTTCCCTCCCTTCCTTGTTGTTATTCAGCCCTAATATTTTAAGGAAATACTTCAGGGGATTTGCAATGTATTATAGAAGCTAAATATACAGCCAAATATTAATTCCATTGGTTTGATGACATAAATGAATGCAAAACTGCTGTACTTGCTTAGGCTATTACATTCAGCCATGTATATAAGAATGATTTTGCCGGGGTTAGTACAGATAAATGTTTTTTTTCCTTTCAGAATCATAAGCTATGCAATTAGATGTCATTAATTTCTGTTCTTCAGAAACCTAACATGCCCTAAACACAGTAAAGAATGGCTAAAAATAATTTGCCTCCTCAGGGGTTTTTTTCTTCTTAAATTTCCACTTTGTAATGAATTATGTAAGTGTAAAGGCACTGAAATATGGAATAATAAAAATATGCTAAGTCTGAAATATTTCTGAACAATATGGTATGCAGATTTTCCTAAATGTAAAATATGTCTGGCACTCAAAACATTAAACTGTAGAATTTCACTCCCACAGGAAAGGAACTAAAAACTGTAATTCACATTCACTTATTAATATTAGCATCTTAACTAGGCTCTAACAAAGACATGAATATCAAAACCTCCTAGTTTCATCACATTGGCACCCAAGACGAAAATAGTTCTGACACAAAGAAGCAAGACAGTGGGAATGTAGAAGCGACTGAGAAAAGCTGTCTGACATACTGTCATCCTACTCAACTGAACTGATTTGTCTTCTCCTGATTGTTAAAGAAAAAT
This sequence comes from Fregata magnificens, assembly GCA_013389945.1. Taxonomy (NCBI): domain Eukaryota; kingdom Metazoa; phylum Chordata; class Aves; order Suliformes; family Fregatidae; genus Fregata; species Fregata magnificens. Next base: position 20,309 of record WAAD01016299.1, read on the forward strand.
ATGAAAAGCTCACTAATGTCTTTCCTAAGAACGTATTTTTATCAAGCAAGCCATTCTCACAAGCTCTCCACAAAAAAGAAAGAAAGCAAGCAAGAAAGGAAAAAAAAAAAAGATCTGCTACTGAAACTTAGCAACTCTTCTGACAGTACCACTCCATTCACAGTAGGACTTCTGATAATTCTTTCGATTTTTTTTTTGTTTGTTTATTAGCTCAAATCACTGCCTTTTATTTCTTTTTTGCTACTGGTGCATTATTTACCCTAAAGGCAGCTTTTTCTGAGGTCTATAGACTTACTCAAACATACTAGTCTGTCACACTTATTATTTCTTTGACAGCGATGCCTTCTTTCCATGACATGCAGCAGGAGAAACTTCCATTAACCACAGAGACTGTTCAGTTCATTCTGTCCCGGTCAATTTTCAAGATTTACCCAAATTCTATTAAATAACTGAATTTTAAAAATTACTCCAAAAAGAGAGGAGAGGAACTTCACCTGATAGCTATTTTATTGTTTAGAATAGAATTCTCCTCTACACAAATCCAATCAATGAGTTCAGCATTTCTTATTCCATCCATGGGAGACAGAAACTTTCTCCCAAGCTCTTTTCAAATGAAAATTTGGAGTTGTTTGGAAGAGCTGAACACCTCTATTGATAGACCTTGAAACAGGGCAGGATGGGAGGCAAAGATGGAAAGAAAGTAAATCTCCAAGCATTCTGGATATCCTGTGGTGAGATGCAGGAGCTGAAACTAGCCAGGAGGAAAAATTAAGGAACAAAGGAGAACAATGTTCCTCTTTTCCTGAAATTTGTGTTAGTTCACCTGGAGGACTACCTGGCTGAAAGATGCTTCTTTAGAGAAATGAAATCAATGCATGAAATTCTTCATTAAAAATGTTAATGCTGTCTATAGGACTCATCTGCAAATATTAGTTGTACGTTTTGTCACTTGTCTTCCCCAGAACATTGAAATGTAAATACCAAAACAGAATTTGATCCATTGTATAATTTATTAATTATAATCTAACTTAAGAAAAGGAAAAAGTATTCTAAAGCTTTATTTTAAGACTTGAGTCCCCAAGGAGGCTTATGCCCAAATACAGGACACAGTGTCAGGACCTCAGTTAACATTACAAACATCCTTATTCACTGGAATTACTCTATCTTGACAAGTGCTGAAGAATACTGTCCTGGCTTTTGTATGTACTTACACTGAGGCTGAAAGGGTAAGAGAATATCTATGGAAGGCAACCTTGTGTTTTAGGGCTTGGTGCTCACGGTAACAAGCTCAGATAAACCAGATTCAGGTTTGGCCGCCTTCTTACTCTCCAAATGGAACTTTATGGTAGTTGAAAGGAAAAGTCAGAGACACAGAATATATGCTCTAATAATTGTTGTTCTTAATTTCTGTGAGATATCTATCTATCTAAATACCTATGTACATGGATATATATATCTTCTCAATTACATTTCAATCAGACATGAATATATCTATCTGCTGTGACCTAATTTTAAGAATATTTGAAAAATAATTAGGCCAAGGGCCGTTTGAAGGTGTTAATTGGTTAGCTAATCCACTCATGGATTATCCTGATGAAGAGTAGGTGACCTTAACACAAAGAAAGAATCTGCATGACTGACATTTACAAATGAATTTCTTTAGCCAACCTATCATACAGACATTGCATTGCATGATCTGACCACTATGTTTAGGAAATTCTGAAATATCTGAAAAGCTAACCAGTTGTCTCATTTCTCCGTTAAAATGACATTGTAAAGCCTTTTTGACTTATCTGTACGCATTGATAATTAAATCCCCATTTTTTTTCTGCTAGGCCATTATAGCTACTCAGCAGGACATATATTTGTTTAAAATCCAAGAAATTATTTGGAGTATAAAGGTACTCATTACTCAGCATGACTGCTGGTGGCAGAACAAAGGCCAGAGGGAATGATACGTTTAATTCAGGTTATATGCTTAAATCAAGTTACAGAGTTACTTATAAGTGATACATCTTTCAAAACTAAATGCAACATTCTCACAGAATTTGTTATAACAACATAAGAAATCCACTCACCCTAATTCTAAAATCCATAAATGAAGAAACATGACACCCTACAGCTCCCCTTACTGCAGAATACATTTCACTGAGTAAACAGCGAGAAACTGTTACTTCAGCTTTAGAGGAAAATGAAACAATGGGGTCTTCTAGCCTGAGCTATTTCTCCATAACAGCCGCACAACAGTCTATTCAAGCTGAAGTTAATTCCTACAAAAAGACAAATGAAGTAGCTCTCTAACACCTGGAATCTGACAATAGCAGAGCTAGTCAGCCAGCTTATGAAAAGCTACCATTGGAAACAGAGACCATTAGCTTGCATGAAGTCTTGCCAGCTTTGCATTGCGACCCTGTATTGATTGAAAATGTATTTAAGAAAAGAGGAAAAAAACCAACAATAAGTAAAAAACCATAAAGACACCTATTATATGTTAGCCAATACATTCAGTGCTTCACAACATAAATCTTCATAACAAAAATATGTCATCTTATTATTTATTTCCAAACCTGAGCTGCGTAAAGAATAGAGCACACACTATAAGGTTACTATACAACATTAAAAGAAAATATTCTAGACATATACATTAATGACTCAAAATCATCAGGAAAAACTACCTAGACTTTTTTTTTTGTGCCTGCCAACATACAAATACACAACACACACACATCTTCACGTTGTTCAACGGATTCCTCTAATAAATGAGTGCAGCTTAAGAGCACTTGCTTCAAAACAGTCCACCACAGAGATAGCTTTTCTGGGTTGTTCATTTTTAAAAACAGACCTGCAGAGCTATAACAGCCTTTAAATTGTTTTACATGGTCCTATATTCCTTCAAGAGAAGATAACCAAATGCAATTCTGAGACCAAGTGCACTATAATTCTACAGTATCAGGTGTTAATCTGTGTCTTGGGCAAAGGAAGTTACTCCTTCTGAAACAACTTTTAAAATTAGAATTTAAAAAATCTGAAGTCAATAAAGCTGAAAGGGTAGTTTTAAATGATCTCAATAGGGGAAACAGGTAATTAGATTTTATACTGATTACATGTCCTGAAGAAGAGGGAAAGAAAATTAACATCTAAAGATTAATGGACAGTTTGTAGTAAGTATTGCTTGTAGGGACACCATAAGCTCATTTTCCTACCCCAAACCTCTCCATTAATTTGATTGTTAAAGATCACAGCAAAATTACGTTTATTTTGAAAAGGATAACATATGTAAACTCAGTTAATTTTTGGAAGATAAGATCATCAGATTACTGTAATTTATTAGGGAACTAAAAAAGGCACAACACAAAATGTAGTAGATCTTTAAAATGAACCCTGTATCACACTTTCCAATCATCAGTCACTAGAACAAACACAGTAACTTTGACAGGAAGATGCAATACCTACACAAATTCTTTGAAAGGCAATGTAATAGTAAGATTATCAGACAACAAATAGAATTTCTATAGCAGTTAGTATTCTGTTGACAGTGGTGAAACATCAAATTTACAACAAAGCCAAATTGCTTTAGCATATATGTTAATGCCTAGACAAGTGGAAAACAAGTTCTCTCAATTTGTAAGAAAAGATATCACATGGAGAACTAAGACTTAATATGGCTAATTTAAGAGCACAACCCTTTTATTTAAAAGCTAAAGAAGAAAACTTCCTACATTCTCTATTTTCATGCAAAGGCATCAAACCGTATTTATAAGCAGTTTTAGCTTTTTCGACCTTACAGAGAACAACTCTCGTACACCAAAAAACACTCCCTCTTTTTGTCATATGACTTTATGAAGATTCGTATTCTCTTCTTAGACAATAAACTAATTTCCTAGAAGACTGTTTTCTTGATACACAGAAAGAGAACACTTGAACAGAACTAATGGTTTCATATTTTCTGCAGATTCACTGAGGCTCCAAGCAGCAGAAAATCCATTCATAAGCCATCAATACGTTACTGATGTAGATTACACTGCAGTCTCTACTCATCAAAAGCTTCTACTTCTGTAAGCGATGGTGATGTTCTTACACAACTAAATAACTGCAGATCTACATACAGAAGACATCAAAGTTGAGGCTGACCAGTTTTATCTATCATGACTTCAGTGGTCATACCTGTAGTAGCTCAGGGGGGATCCAGTTCTCCCACTAGCTGAGAGTAACCAAGTTCCCATTGCAACGGAAAGGATCAGTACTTTTCATTCCTGAACATTTTGAGCTGCGTAGAGGAACGCCTGCAACAGACACTCTGCAGAGGAGATGGTGGCCTGCAATTTTTCCATTTCCTATGGCTCATCTATGGCTGAGACAGCATGAAGACAGAAGACACCTCAGAGAAATTTCTGCTTAACAACTGCTCATTATTTTCACTCATAACAATAAATAAACGTTCCAGAAGCTACCAAACATTACACAAAGTGTTTTTATTTCTCTTGCTCTGAAAACAATGATGAGTCTGAAGCTGTTTCTTAATTCCCTCGACTTTACTGTTCCATACTGACATATTTGGGCATCAGCTAAGGACAGTGCAAATGGACTCCCCACATGGAACAAACACTGCTGGATTATCTAATTTTATGAAGATAAGATAAACTAATTTTTAACTTCTTTTTTTTCTTCTACTGAACAATTTTGATTTAGCAAGACATGTTACTACAACATACCCAGACTAAGAGCTAGCTGAGGTCATCCAGCTGCTACCTTCCAGAAATTGTTGGTAAATCACAGAATCACAGAGTGGTTGAGGTTGGAAGGGGCCTCTGGAGGTCACCTGGTCCAATCCCCCGGCTCAAGCAGGGCCACCTAGAGCCACAGCGCCCAGGACCGTGCCCAGACAGTTTTTGAATATCTCAAAGATCAAGGAGTGTAATGTATACCAAACTTTAAAGAAAAGGTACTGACACAAAAAACCCGAAAATTGTGCCTTCCTGAACCAAGCAAATGTGCTGCTTGGAACACAGACATTCTCTCCACAATTAATTCTTCTTAAAGGGTCTACAAGACGGAGCAGCTTTTGTTTGCTATCAGAGCAATTACGAGCACAACTCATGATGGCAGATAATAATTTCAGAGGGTTCCTGTTGTTAGTTGCTCTTTTTGGCTACATGACTTCAAGCCAATCCAACCCCAGCAGAACAGAGGTGACAGCTTTCATAGGTCTTGAGTTGACACTATGTGTTCTCCACAGTATTTTTTCCAGCTCTCTTTAGTTGCTAAAATTAAGATTTCAGATGAGAATAAATTACATGTAAATCTTTTTTTCCTTTTTTTAAGATCATGTATTAAAGACTAGAAGTGTATTTTAATGAAAGCTGAGATCAGATAACACCATATGACTCCAAAAACTAGATTTATATATTAATCCAAATGCCTTTAGCATGTAAAACCTAGCGTCTCATTTATACTAGCAGAAACTACTATAAAAAGTGAGTCACTGACTTTTACACCTTCCTAGTCAGAACCTAAGCTTTTAGGAAACTTTCTATTAGAAGTCTCTTCACAATTTAAAAAAAAAAAAAAAGCCATAAATCAAGCTTGCATTGGAAACAAAAGGATAAATACTGTAGTTCTGTAATACAGTCTACACAAAAATAGTAACTTCAAGGAGGAGAAATCATTGTCATTAAAATTTAAAAAGCAGCTTGACAGTCTGACTTACTTCCAAATAGATGCAAACCTAAATGTTTAAATGACAGGTAAAGGACATTTTACTACAGCAAAACCATTCCTTGTGTGCAATTAGTTACTCATTTGATGATAAGAGAAATAAAATTAATCTTTTTTTCTTTGATCACATCAAAGGAGCCAACAGTCTAAAGTCCATAATACTTTCTTCTGACATTTTCATGCAGGAGAGGTGGGAGCTTCCATTTTTATATTTATCTATTACTCTTATCAGTGCTAAGAAGGATTTTATAGTCTTAACAGGGCACATGTTCTTGCCTGAGTCTTCTCTAAAGCTTCAAAGTTTTTTTCTTCCTTCTGTGGAATCTTCTTGGTCCAAGAGACTTTGTAATTTAAAGCAAGATATTATCAGCTTCCACAAAAATCTTTTTCCTGATTCAATGAAATTTGTTTTACAGATCCACAATTTAGTCTACCAAATTTAACTTCAGATTTTTGTGTAGAACCACTGCAATTTCTTTCCACATCACTCACATGAGAGATGGCAAAAGTAGTAACATCAAGGTTCAATAAATGATGAGCCTTTCCAGGGTTCACGTATTTAGGAGCAACACATATACTTGACTCTGTGTTACATTTATATGGAGGACATAAAAGTTTCTTAGAAAGTCAGCTGGTATGTGTTTAATTTCTATACAGATCTCTCATTGGCCTGTGACTGCACAGGCCTCAGATTTTCACCTTTCTGGTAGTGTGATGAATGCACGCTCAAGGTGAAAGCAGTAATACCTTAAAGTTTAATATTAGGCAAGGTAACGCCATTGTTTGTTCTGTAACGTGTAGCTGGTGTCCTGGGCGCACAAAATGGAGACAACCATCCCAGAAGGGTAAACAAAATTTAGGACTTCTCTGCTGAAACTCACTCTTGTAGGAAAGGAGTGGCTGGGAAATCCTGGCAGATGAAAGTTCTTCCTTAACATAGAAAAGCAGCAAGATGCTTCGTAAGTGCAGTCCTAAGAGAGGCCGTGCAGAGCCTACGCCAAATTACCCATTTCAGAAAGAGTCCTATAACCCCATAATTAATGCGATGAGAGAGTTGGTCAACTCCTGATTAACTCCTAATATTAGGAAGTATGCAAGAGGAAGCAGCCAACTTTTTGAATAATTTATAAGCAAACATTTTTCTTAAATTCTTTCCTTATTAAATCTAATCTCAGCTTCCTTCAAGTTAAGATTTTTGGTTTTATGGTCCCAAAATGATTTGTAAGACTTAACAATTTCAAGAAATTAGAACTTCTCAATGACGTGCTGTAAGAAAGGTTAAGAAAAAGGATTTATAACCTGCATAAGCAACTGAAACCTTAAGGTCAGGCTGACCCTTCCCATGTGAATCAGTGGTAGAGCAAGTAAATACAGATGTCAGAAAGGATGTTTAAGGAAAAGCACTCTCTTTTTTCTGTCTTTTATCTCCTCTCATCATCTTGAAGGATAAGACATAAAATGTGAGATTTTAAAATTAATCCTGGTAGTAGCTCATTGCCTCTAAGGCACATATTCCCTGCTTGAATGTCATTGAAAATATGTAGTGTTAGATCAGCAGAACTCCTTATGCTGTTTCATCAAGAGAGTTAAAAAAAAAAAAACAAACCCAAACAAACACCCCCCCGCCCAAAACCAAACCAACAAAAAACCCCACCCTAACCAAACTATCAACAACCAAAACCAAACCAGATTGAATGGCATTTTTAGTTCTTTTACGTTCCTGTTTGTTGGCGAAAGGGGTGAGCTATTCTTCTATAAGAGACACCTACATCAATTACATCGCATAACAACTGTACTACACTACATCACAGTGTATTTCCCACTTATTTACCTCACAAGCTATTGAAAGTAAACATTTCTGGAATATCTTCATGGTTTTGGCACTTAAATACCATTTAAATACCCAGTTTTTGAAAAATGGCAATTAGATTCATAAATCAGAATACTTCTGAAATTCAGTCAAATTATTTTTGTCTATTACTTATTCACTACTTCTATTACATAACACTACATTTTAGTAAAGATCTTAATTATATTAATTTTAAAGCTCTTCTTACAGCTTTTTCCACTCCAGCAGTTTCTTCTCTGGCTACATTTTAATTATAGCCACCAACAAGGATATTTTATAGCTAAGGATATATAACTCTACTCCAGAACAGATACTATCCAGTTGCAACACCCATTTCATATTGGCATTATTATACATACATGCATATTACTTGTTTTATAGCTAATTATATGAAGTGACAGTTGATACGGTCAAATTCAAGAACTCATGATGTCATCATCAGCCATTTTCTGACAGATTCACTACCTCACTAGAAACTCAGAGCTTCAGGATATGCAGCTGACAAGTGCGCGCTCATTTCCAGAGAGACTAGTTGAAGTGGAACTAGAGAGTCTGCAACCCAAATTCCACAGACTAATGAGGTACCATCTGTCAGACACATTTCTGAAAGGGCAGAGAATGTCCACCTTCATCTGACACTGAATCGCCTCCACATTTTTCATGAAGAAAGCATTAATGTTATTCCTTTCCCTTACAAGGTAATCAACTAAAATGCATGCTTTGAATATTCAATTTCTCAAGATCTGTAATTCAGGTATATAAACACCATTAAAAGTATGATATTTAGAAATACTTTCCTGTCAGCATGCTTAATGGTATTCATGGTAGCTAGCTAGGAAATCTGCAGAAACACCCAGGGCTATGAAAGATGAAGTGCACATTCCAGCTTATTTTCTAATAAAATACATCTATGCCATAAGCCACTGACTGCATTACTCCCCACAAAATATCTAAAAGCTTAGCAGTGAACTGTTTTGGGTTTTTTTTGTAAACTTGCTCTTATTTTGTTTTGCAATCCAAAAGTGTGCACTAACAATATCGTAATCCTTGTTTAAATGCCCTATAAAGTATAACAAGGTATTATATAGACTGAGTTCTTCACAAAGTATTTCAAAATGCTACCCAGGAAATAGAAATTTCTGATTTTTCTATATTCAGTAAATATTTTTGTAGAACTGCATAGGACTGCTCATAATTTTCCACTTCAATCTATCTCTAAAACCCTGTAACCATAAACAGTACTTTACAGAGCCTGTAGAAGTTTGTCTTGACTAGACAAAAAAGGCACATTTTTTTTCCTAGCGATGCACCAACTAGCATGCTGTAACTAATACATTCTACAGCCCCATCATCACCCCAAACATCATGCTTATACAACATCCTCCTGAGCTATCTGAATTTATGTTAAAGTACTGTTCTGCTTGACTACACCTCACTGGAGAACAATTTTTCAGACAGACACACAGAAAGACAGAAAAACTGTAGTATTTTGTGAAGTAATTGGGATTTGCAAAAATGATACTGTATTTTATCCAGAAGGAGCGGGTGGCTGTTCCAAGCAGAGAAGACAGCAGTAAAGTTAACACAAAGCTGAGAGCAGCAAGTCACAAAAGCTGTATTTCGCAAAGAAGTGATGGAAGTCTAGGAGAGGTAGCATAAAAGAAAACAGCAATAGAAAAGTGATGAGAGCGAGCTATCCAAGTATCAGGAATACAGGTACAAGACATTTGAAGACAAAAAGCTGGGGGAGAAAGTGAGAGAGTGTTATAGAGACTGTTGTTAAAGGGCAAAATATCAAAGATGTACTTTTTTATTAGCACTGTTTAAAAAACAGTGATTATGGAAACAGAGTGATGAAGCTACGAAGTTGAAGACAGAAAGGTAAAGATTAGGAATGAAGCTGAAAAAGGATGCAGTTCAACTGAAACTGAGTCTTCTAGACATATTCAATCTTTATTTCAACTTATTGATTTAACGTTTTTGTCATAAAAAGCAAACAGATAATTTGATATTATTTCAGCTTTTGAATTGTTTTCAATTGGTTTGTTGTCTTGAAGTCCTTTTTTTAGCTTGCATATGAAAAAAAAATGTCATTTTCTAATCCAAATGTTTATGGGTGAGAAAGAAATACATGTGCTTAGCAGGAGTGCCAAAGGAAAAAAAAAAAAAAAAAAAGCCTTTACTATGTAAAGTGTTTCTTGTCTAACGAGTGATATATTCAAACAAGTACCTTTGAACTTTTTCCCTCACATAGTACCTCCTGCTTAGGGAAACCTCTCCAGAAATGACAGCAAAATATTACTCTTTTCTTGAGCATGGTTTAACATCAGTACGCTCTGACTTCTACTTCCTCTTGTATTAAGCAATGTGATTGCATTAGATTCTTGTACCCCCTCCTCAACCTTATTGCCTCTGCCTATAAATGGGATACATTCCTGTGGTCTGTGTGCCACCTACCGTAATAGGATCTTTGTTCAAACAGTAAGAACAAATTAAACTTCAGAAACATGAGTTTTAAAAAATGGGAAATCAGATTATAAACACAAAATGTGGAAATGTAACACATTCTTACCTATGCAGCTGTAAATACTCTCTGGGCCTGTTTAAAAGGTGAAGGAATCTGTCAACAATCTTGTTTTTCCCAACACCCTGCAGTAAGTAAATATAATATTAAGACATAATATAGAGGTAAACATTTAAGAGTTATAAACAAAGAAAAGATAACTTTCTAGAACTGTTAAAATACTCTCCATATTCTTTTATAGGCAAATACAATTCCAATCCACATCAAAGAATTCTGAACACAATTTAATGATCTATTTTATATACATACATATATATATTTACAAAATACTTATCTGTCTTACTAGGAATAACCAGAAATAGGATTGTGTCCCTAGAGTTATGTCACACATGCCGATGCATCCTTTTAACTAACACCAGTTTTTTCCAGCCCTTTTATTTCACAAAGGTATTGTGAGGCTGTGAACGCTAGGAAGTTGGCTTGCGCTTAATAAGAAGAGGTAATTCTCAGTGGTCACAGGAAACATCCTGTAACTGTCACGTGAAATTAGAGCACTGCCTTGGTAATATTTGCTAATCCCATTCCACTGGAGTTAGCAAAAAAGGCCCAGATGGAATCAGAAGTGGGTTGGAGATCAAACTGATCTATAACTCTCCTATTGCAGGATGTCTGCATTAGCAAGCTGTGCAGAATGATGACTGTGGATTTATGAAGTGAATCAGGTGTTGCTAACACCCTGGTGTACCCTGTACACGCGGTTCAGGAGCTGGTACTTCAGCCCAGGCCTAGCCTGGTCCCATGGAAGAAATTAACAGAGAGCATGAATTAGGCTGCTGGGGAACATCCTCCACTTTAGTCTCATCCTAAGAGAATCCAGGTCATATGTCCCTTGACATGTATCAAACTGCAGTAAGGAGCTTCCTTTCAAAAGCACATTCCTGATCAGGTCTAAAATGCTAATGTAGATGCAGACCAAGATGACAGTTCAGATGCAGAAATTCTTATTCCTCCTGCAAGGACATGGCTGCAGACTTGGGAGCTCAGAATGACAGTGAGATTGCCAAGGGTTGCAAAGGAATAAGAAAAATAATTAGTAGAAAGAAAAGTTCAATTGTAACCCATCCAAAAGCTGTCTGACAGGACGCTGTCCCTCTGCTGAGATTCTCACTCTGACTGCATGAATGCACCTAGTAGTCCACAGCAGTGTAAAGTAAAGCAGATAAATATAACCCACAGAAAGATTAAAGAGATTAGATTAAACCAACTTGAGACCCGCTAATCTGTTTTACTTGGCAGTGAAACAGAATCGGAGCATTCAGAGCTGCAAGTAATGACCTTTATGACTGTAAGTTCTAGCTG
>WAAD01016299.1:31783-43118 GCA_013389945.1 Fregata magnificens
GCTGAAAGATGGTAACTGCCAGCTGCAGAACTGCAAACTGCTTAAGCTTCTCAAAATGGGACCACAGTCTCTCATCTGACTACATTTACGAGAATGGAGAATCGTGCACGTATGTGTAGTAGTTGAAATCATGGAAGGAGAGTTCTCACCACGAGAGCAGAGGAAAAAAATACCGCAGAACTGACAACAATAGAACTACCTAGATTCTACCGTGGACTTGACTACAACACAGGAAAACCAACTCAAGTTAGTGCTCCGCCACACACCTCCTCACGAACCTTCTTCCAGCTGATTCTTCAGAAGAATCTACAGCTTTACACACAGGTGTAGTAAGAAGCTGCAACACGCTTAATATCTATCATCAGTCATTTCTGAAAACTGTCACTGGAAACACAGTTCTCCACTGCTTTGAAAGAGGGGATGAAATTGTGCTAACAGATTCTTCCAGAGACTCAAAAAACATACCGATTTGAGGGGAAATACGCAACTTCAGGAATTGCATCAGAAACATCAAAAGTAACCAGAAACAGGGTAAGGATCCTCTAGTAGTGCACGCAGACAGTTTTATTCCCAAATGTTTCCTACTACTTGCAGTCAGATACTTGAAATCATAAATGGGTGAATAAACAGGAATACTCCTAATGTCAAGCACAACACACCCATGCTGAAAGCAGCTTCCTTTACTTTTCCTAAGAGAGCTAAAGAGGACTGGGCAGATGTCAGCATGCAGTTTTCTGTAACAATCCCAAGCGGATTGCATATCCTTTTCTCTGCAGAGTGAGACTCCAGTCAGCTGTGGCAAGTACAAAGATGAAGAAATAGATCAACATATTGAATCAATGTAAAACATACTTAATATCAAACAAAATGGTTACTGTACTTTAAAAAAACTTGGCTTTCATGTGCATTAATGGAAAGCGCATGTGATTTGTATGTTTATGAGAGATTCTTAAAATTATTCCTGAAATGAATATTTTCCCAACTACAAAATAATACCGCTAGATTTTTTTTCTCCCTCTCCTGTTCCAATAGAAAGTGGACCGAATAGCTGGTCTTGCGTATTTCTATCCATGCTGTTATGACCAAGGATATTAACAGGACTGCACCTCACTTTTGAGACAATGCTCGGAGGACACAAGCATGGTGGAGGACCACTGGAGGAACAGAGAGAGAACAGTTACTAAAGTAACACAGTGAAGTCAATGGGAGCTGTGCCATGACCACATCTCGCCCCTTCTTCGTTTGTCTTTATGCATCTTGCCAGACTCCCTGCACACCTCCTTTTATTTCATTTTAAGTATACCTCAATTTCAGAACGTGATACATTTTTTAAAACGTGCATGCAGTATTCAAAAGCCAAAAGGCATTCCCACCAGATTTTAGCTATTATAAACACGTTAATGTTGCCCAACTTCTAAACTGAACTGCTTCAGAGAGTACATCATGTGCCTTCAGAGGCTGTGGTGTACCACATAAAATCCTCCGTTGGCAACAGTAGCCGGAGCAAAGTTCAAGTCAAAGCTCTTTGATTCTATCCCTCCACATTCTTACTTCATGACAAGTTACCACTTCTCTTTGTCTCAGTTACGCCATTGAGAAGGCACGATATAGCAGAAAGGAAGGAGGAGACCAAAGCNNNAGTCACCCTCCTTTCCCCTGAGTCTATACCCAGTGCCAAGGATCAAGCTGGATCTTCTGGACACCCACATAGCTAGCAGTCAACTATTTAAGCAGAAAGAATGAGAACTATCCTTCATATGAACATACTAAAAGACTGAGTTGAACTTGGACTGGATTCAGAACATAATCTTATGTAATTTGCAATTATTGCAGCCTAAGGTAACATTCAGAGGACAAACCAGTTCACCATTAACACTTGCTGTATGTTATTTATATATGCACTATTGCAGTTACTTAATTTAACAGAAATATAAACATATGCTAATTAGAGAGAAAAGAACATCTGTGTTGGTGTTTCAGCTGAACTGAATGAAAATATTTCAGAAAGCAAATATTAGACAATTTTTATTCCATCAGACATATGGGACAACTGAAATAGAAAAATGGGAAGTAAATATCTGCACTAATGAATAACAAAAAGGAAATTATGCAATTAGAAGGCAAAAGAATCCCTTAGTTAAAAATTCTCCTAACTGACATTGTAAACGCTTGTTACCAAGGATAAAATGACTTAATCCTCTAGCAGTAACTGCAGTTTCAAATATAAACAAGGTTGTTACAGGTCCCAGGAGGCATTTTGCAATTCAGGATGCAGCTATTACAGTAGTGGGACAAATTTCTCCCCTGCACAGCCCAACTAAAGTCAATAAAGTCACAGTTCAAAAGAACTGGACCCAAGTTTTTGAAATTAATAGTTTGCCTCTTAGAAAAAAAAAACTACTGGGAAAAAAAAAATCTAAACCATGTTGCCTCATTTTTATTTTCTTTTAAATGATTTGCAGTTCATAGTGAAGCAGTTAAAGAGGTTGCCATGTTGTGCTCTTCAGTACTGCCCTTCAGCTGAGACACTGCAATCACACCTTTTCCATTTCAGCACAAAGCCATCCTGCATAGCAGAGCACCTGTTTCATTACAAAAGAATTAAACAAATTTTGAAACTGGTGAAAAAAGCAGTTTATCGCTTTTTGACCTTAGGAAATTAATTCATAATTAATTTAAAAATTGTATTATTAGGGAATGAAAGACAATCTTGACTTTTCATTAAATTTTAGTATACAGAACCCTCATGTCAGAGTTCTCAATTTGTGACTTCATAGAAAGAGTTATATTGATAGCATCATTATCACAGAAACTTAAGGCTGAACACTGAAAATGAAGAAAATGAAAACATTTGCTAATGTATGGTTTCTAACAGTGGGTCTGGCACTGAACCACCTTCCACGCCCACAGCTTGCCTGTTTCTGCCAACAAAAACATCTGCAAGAATGCATGCATTTTGATTGAGGATGCTATTTTTACACCAGAGGATGTATTTCTGATTTTTTAAAAAAATGTACTGTTATCACCAGAGCAACAAGCAGCACCTATACAGAACTCTCTCAAACACTCCAGGTGTTATTAAGCTCATCACTCCTTGCTTGCAACAAATATGAATAATGCAGTGTAATAATTGCAGAAGGTGCGTCACCCGCAGACACTAGACGTTGCTACCAGAGGACCACTGCAATAGACCCTACCATTGCTACCACGCTTGGATGTTAGTAACAAAGGAAAATAGCTGCACAAAAGCAGTGGTGATTTAGGTCTTGCCCCAGCTGCAATCTATATATTTATCGGTCACAACAGTGAATGCTCTGTGGTTTAGGATCTCATTATTTTGTTTTGAGTTTATCATCTAGGGCATGTAAAAATTATGGTCATGGTAAAATAATAAAATTTCACCATAAGAACAGATAAATTTAATTCTTTGATAAAAGTAATAAATTGAATGCTTTGGATACATCTCTGACTACAGGTCTAGGTAAGCTTGTAGAGTATATGCCTTTTTCTGAATTTAAGTACAACCTTCAACCCAGAGCCCTGCCAGGCTAAGTGCAATCTTCACGTTTCCAGCAAGGTAAGACAATTGTGGTTCAATGGAGAGGAGCATATGAAAAATTTACAACAGAAAGAATCTGTGAGAAAAAACATCCAAAAGAAAAATCAATTAATTGATTCTTTTTTTTATTCTGGTTCTTCAGCATAACTTGTAAAGGCAGAAAGCAATAATGTAAGCAGAGACACATTTAAAGAGGACGCCTATTCTCATATGTGCACATACCGTTATGACTATAGCAAGTAGAAGAGAAATATTTTCCCAGTTTTCCACAACTGTCACACAGAATTCCTTAGGCAAAAAATATCATAGTATTTGGCTCATTTTA
Source organism: Fregata magnificens (assembly GCA_013389945.1). NCBI lineage: Eukaryota > Metazoa > Chordata > Aves > Suliformes > Fregatidae > Fregata > Fregata magnificens. The sequence continues at coordinate 35,668 of WAAD01016299.1, forward strand.
GCTCATTTGGAGCTCAGTTTCTTTATGGTCATAATAATAATAAAAAATTGGTTTAGGATAGTACATTCTTGCCTTGCAGAGGAAGCTGTCCATTTTTACACAAGTTTAAGCAGGAAAACAAAGTCCTTTATTTCTAGAAAAGTTAAAATGCCAAGCATCTGCTATTTCAAGTTTTCTGGTGACTGATATTATTATACTCTCATTATCTACTTAATTCAATTTCACAATGAGATAAGAATATTATCTTAGAAAGAAATATCTATTCAAGCATGTCCTTTTAAATATCTTTAAGAAAGACTCAATCATTTGTCCTACCAAATTCTTCAAGAATAAAATAAATTCCTAGTGGGAGCACAATAGTTCATCTAAGTTGATCTCTCAGTTAAAGAAAGGCAGCAGAAAGGATGAAATTACAGTATTATATCAGGGAAATAAATTACCAAATGTGCCAAAAGGCCGTTACATTTCTAAGTTCTTTTAATATATCTGTGATAGTCTGCTTACTGTGGGCTCACATCAACACTTTTACTAAATGCTGCCAGAGATTGTGTCATGGTCTTCTTTCAAATTATTTACAACAATATTTAGCACCTCTATAGAATTCTTCATACTTATTCTACTTCATATTTCTTTCTGATTTTACCTTATCTATACATCATCTAATTAGACTGCAAGCTATTCTGGAACATGCTTGTTTTATCACCTTGCAAAGTGCTTTCCTTGCACATGGGGAAGTACAGGGGGAGCAAATGTGAATAAGAAGTACAATCCGAATTTCCATACCATCAAATGAAGGAGCACAAAATTTAAATGCCTTCTGTATTCAGCAGTAATTTAATCAGTAACTGAATGGCATTTCTGATTATTCTTATTGATTATCAACTTTGTGTTTCTTGTTGAAAAGAGAACATAAGCAATAGGAAAGCCAGAACAAGATGTGGAACACCAGCATCCATTAAGCCTTAATAATAATTGTTGAAGAGAAGAAATATATGATTTGTTGTCCTTTTTTTTTTTTTTTTNATAAAAGCAGGATGGATACTGGTAACACAAGTATTTCATTTTCAAGGGTAGGCCAGGCAGTACCAAATACTTAGAAAGCCATAAAGTTTGCCAGTGACGAAACCTACAAGACAAAAGAGAAACTGGGAATTCTGGAAAGAGAAGAACAAGCACAAATAGGGAATGGTCCTGGTGAACACTGAGGCTGTCCCAATGTACACTGCATTTCCTCTGTCGACTCTTCAGGAAGATTGACAAAGAGAATGTTCCTTGTAATTTTGGTAATGTTTATATGATAAGGACAGTAATGTCCACTCAGCCACTTTTCATTGCTATGCTCTACACTTTGAAAATGGTGCAGAGACCATAACAGACGACGTAAGTGTAGAAGGCCAAGTGCTGTGTGCCAAAGCTTACAAGGTACAGTCAAGCAGAGCACGCTGGCTAAAATGCACCTAAGAATATTGGCTGTACCTATTGAAACTTGAATCAAAATAAAACATATGTATTATTTAAAAGACACATTATGGAATGGATAAGGGCTAGTGAAGCGTTAATGAAGACATGGCCAGGGATCGCATGCAGTTCTCAAGGCACAGCAGAACTCCTGAACCTGGTACAAGCTGCATCTTGTCTTGCTACATAAAATTGCAACTGTGCTGTTTTAGATAACTCATGGTAGAAGTGGATTTTAAAGATATTTATGTACTATATTCCAATTTATAATTTTTATAGTTATGCCATATTTATACAGTGAATGAAAATAGAGTAACTCTAAAAGCCAAAATGAACACAACTTGTTATTAAATACTTCCTGTACCTTAACTGTGCACTAAAACCAGAAACGTTCAGGATTCATCGCTATGACAAAACCTCTTTAATTTAGGAGATCATCTATCTGAATAGCTCATACTATAACTCATGGCAACAGAATAACGCCAAATAAAATATTTCAATTTTGTTAAACATGTGGTTAGGTGTTTTAGAACTTCAGGGCTATAAAATAATTCAGAAGTTGTGAACCTTCTCTCTCCAGAAAGCCACAAATCCCTTATAACTATCTGTATTTTGTTTGGCATCTTCAAAGACAGCTGATGTTTGCCAAGACTTCACCTATGACCAATAAAGGTGAAAACATCCAACACCTCTCTTTATACAACTTCCAAATGCAACAATTTGGGAAATGTTATATGTAAAATTTAAAATTGCAAGACAAAATAAAAGTGTTTCAGCCACTGCTATTTTTCAAGTTTTTCCACATAAACAAATTCTATTTATTAACACAGCTTCTCTCCTATTTGCCAAAGATAGGAAATCCAAAGACACAGTAAAAGATACCAAGTAGTGGCCAATCCATGAACTGTACAATGTCCATCAGGAAAAAATTCACAAAAACACAGCCTAAAAATTTTCCTTGGTAGTAAGAATAAATACTCCAGTCTGTCTCATGAAGTTCAGGAGCAGCTGTAAGAGCTATATATAATGACTAAACAGTCACTGCAAAGTTGGAATAAGTAACCTTTACTAAACAGGACTCTTGCTGTTGTTTGCCTGTTGCTTTGAGAGTAAGAAATAGCTGCTTGCTCTCAGCTAAGGAAGAAGCCATTTTATAGCTGCTTTGAGAAACTATAGATGGTCATAGTCTCATTCACACTCAGATTACAGTCTCATTCAGAAAGCAGTATCAGAAGCCATATTTAAAGTGCTGGCATTTCCTTTAACTGGAAGCTATTTCATAGCTGAAAATTTGTATCTATCCACTGCCTTTCCCAAGGACCCAAAGAAACCTGTTTGCTTATATATGAAATGGAAGCACATTCCAATTAGCATCCAAAATAAATCAACAACCAATGCAAGCAAATATTTAGACGAAGCCATATTTCATGTAATACATTTATGCTGTGAAATCCTGGGCCACATAAGTTCCAGGGAACACACAGGAATTAAGTGCGTTATAAAGTAGCTTACTTCAGAAGCTGGACACTTCTAAAGATATCTGTCAGTATCTCACACTTGTCTTCAAATTCTCCTCAGTTTCATTAAGAAAGCCACTCCCTAATGTCCACCAAGATAATTTAATTCTAATTTACTGAATTTCAAATACTAATTGTCAAAGTTCATATCTTGAAAACAATATTGGTAAAAGGACTCCCACCAGACAGCTCTTTTTAGACAATTCTTTTTAGTTAAAAAGAATACACAAAAAAGACTATGTTTACAGACTTTGAAATAAAGAGAGAGGTCTTACGATAACAGGAATTTTGTGTGTGTACACATGTTATGAAAATGAAAGAGGCAAAAGAGGAAAACCATATTCAGTCAACCAAGCAAAACCAAATCCAGTCTCTAAAAGAAAGACTACAGGTCATCATTTTGACGGACCAAATTAAGTTCTAAGGTGTATGCCAACTCATTTAAATATCTAGGAAATGACACAAGCATTCAAAGGGATGTTAGTCATATATTTTGAAATACCCAGGTTCAGAGTATTTGAACTGTCAGGTATCTACACTGAATTTCCACGATTCACTCATTCACCAACAAGAAGTACAACAGAAAGGAACTCAAAACAGCACTTTGTATCTCCACACAAAAATATTCTCTATTTCTTCCAAATGTGAAACACGGGTACATGCTGGTATATATATCAAGCAACCATAAAATCCTACCTTCTTATTACAGACTGAACTGTTAAAGTAACTGAAGAGCACAAAATCCTACTTTTTAATGATTTGCTTTACAAAAAGAGGATGAAAACTCCAATATATTCAATGGGAAGGTATCTGCACATATAGCATGAAAGCTTATTGATGTAATATGGTTGCTTTTAAAGTACTTGAACAGGATTCATCACACGCTGCGGAAATTTACAGTAATATATTTAAGAAATTACCCAAGCAATTTCTAAATGGTTAGTGATCATCCCTGAGAAATCAAGGATGATTGGTGTGGTCCTAAAAGACTGCAGAAAGGCAAATACAGTGCTCATACTTAAAAAGAGTATTTCAAAAAGAAAAGGCCAGTTGGCCTTTTCTGAGTCACACATAAAAACAGTGGAACAAATTAGTGAAGAGTAAACCTGGAAGTACTCAGAAGTATGCCAGCCATTAAGACCCAAAACCTGTAAGTTATTTCTGATTTGCCAAAGAAAAATCTCAGCAAAACGACTGATTTTTCCAACTTAATGGTACAGCTGAGCTGATGTCTAGAATCAAAGCAGTATGTTCCAATACTTCAATTCGGTTAAAACTTTTAACAGTCTTCAATTAGAGTTTCATAAGCTTGGAGAAAATGTGGCACACATTAAATTATTAAAGATGAGTACACCACTGCTGGGAAAATACCTTATACCCTAAAAATTGTACTTGCAGAGTCTTCAAAATTTTTTTGCCAAATTGGTAGAACATATGAAACGTGTCAGGGCCCTGAGTGTACCACAGGGCTCTGCAAGCTCTTCCCCCCCACCTAGGGTTTTACTTGCCTGTGTTGAAGGTCAGCTCTGACATGGTGTTGCTGCCTCACTGGGGTCCCCTTTGCCCCCCATGGCTGGGGAGCTGCATTTACACTCAGGCCCTTTCCTTGGTTCCTTCCCAGCCTACGCTGCGGTGATGCTGTGCCTGCCCTTGTACCTTGTTGATCCCAGCCTGGACCTGCTGACTTGACTTCCCAGCTTGACCTCAGACCTGCCTCATCACCATGGACCTGTCTGACAGCCACTGGGCACTTGGCTGACCATGGCTGCTGTCCCCAGACCTGTTCTTGCTTGGACACTGTGGGACTGTGAACCTTGTCATTAAGGACACTGTCCCTGCTTCCATCCCCCTGTGGAGCAGCCCATTCTTGTTATTCCCTAACAGCAGGTCCTGCAGGCAATCTGTACTATATAACATTTTCAATACCAACTCAGAAGCTGGCATAGAGAGCACTGTTCATGAAATGGAATAAATAGATCTTATTTCATTTATGAAATAGATTAATTTCTATTTATGAATAGATGAAACCTTTTGGGAGAAGCTGGCGTCATCCAGCAAAAGTCTACAGAGGTTTCAAGCACAACACCTTTGTAAATTCAAGCTGTTAACAAGGACTATAAATAGATGAGACTGTATATAACTGTATACTGTAATTTTAATATATGCACAGTAATAACAATTAGCATTTTATGTTCCTTGCCATGTAGGTTAGATCATTAGTGTTTTGTGTTAGACTTTTTCCAAAGGCTATTGCAAAACATTAAGAGAAACATCTGCTAGAGAATTATTGTATCCTTGCTAAGGGAAAGCTAAACTGAAAGGAGGTTACTTTATGAGGGAAAAACCAACCTGGGAGCTTGGGAAGTATCACTTTCCTGAACACTTCAAAAACACAGAAATAATAACAAAAACTCTCTTTTTTTTTCCGAGCTAACTGCAAAGTGTATAATTCTGTTCACGCCACCTAACAGTTTCAGTAATAGTTTGAGATGGTTCTGAAGAACAAAGACTTTCAAATATACCCAGCTGGAGAACACCTGCCCACATCTCGTCTTGGGGAGCTTATAAACCGTTAGAAGGTGTCACAAAACAGCAACAACCAACTAAAAGAACACAACAGCCCCTATAATCTCACCAATAAAGTCTCCATCAACAAAGACACTAGCCAAAGAATAAAGCGAATCTGTGTCTCTTTTAGCAAAAACTAACATTTTGCTATCAATAAGTAAGATTTAGATAATACTTACATGTACACCTCTTATCTACCATTGGAGATTTTAAAGGAGGGGTTTGATACATAGCCAAGAAGGATAACCAAAGCCATTAACTGAAGATTTCAATGGTAATGATGTTACATATAACTATTCATGTTTTGGCTTTTCACTCTGATAGCAATGTAAAAAAAACATTTAAGCCATTTACATTTTCCACAGATATGTGCTCATAAAACCCATGGACACTAGTAGGTAAAGAATCAAAAAATGGGTCAAATACCTCAGTAGTACAAATGAATGCAATTTCGATGAAGCAAAACAGAGATTTAATTTCATTATTAAATAATGAGTTTGTTCCATATATTGTGAGAGATGTTTAACTCACCTGATTGCCAACTAAAAGAAGATGTTCTCCCAGCAGAAAGTCCTTTAGCATATCCTCCATTACCATCATGTGCTAGAGAAACAAAACCACAATTTTGACCCCTGTTTTTATACTCTGAAGTTTATACATTCACTAATGACAGTAGTACAACAGGAACTTTACTTTCAGGACTTGGGGTCAGAATTTTTTGAACTTTATACTTACAGCTATTTATTTCATAGTAAGAGTCTCTCAGCCAATAATAGCAGAGGCAATCTATCCAGTGACTAAAACAATGAAACAAAAATACTAACTGTCCTTATGTATTTCCTCCGCTCCAACTGATTGTAGGTGTCTGATTTCCCTAAATACCATAGAATCATAGAATGGTTTGGGTTGGAAGGGATCTTAAATATCACCTAGTTCCAATCCCCCTGCCATGGGCAGGGACATCTTTCACTGGACCAGTTTGCTCAAAGCCCCATCCAACCTGGCCTTGAACACTTCCAGGGATGGGGCATCCACAAATTCTCTGGGCAACCTGTTCCAGTGCCTCACCACCCACACAGCGAAGAATTTCTTCCTTCTATCTAACCTAAATCTACCCTCTTTCAGTTTAAAGCCATTACCCCTTGTCCTTCACTACATGCCCTTGTAAAAAGTCCCTCTCCAGCTTTCTCGTAGGCCCCCTTCAGGTACTGGAAGGCTGCTATAATATTTAATTCTCGGTAATCACTCCTAATGCATTTCCTTGTAGCCTAGTTGAATGCTTGTTACTCAGAGTGTAAGAACTTTCACTAATATGTGTATGACAATTTTCCAGCAATTGTACTGGGAGGAAGCAAAATGTATCCTGGTAGAACTTTACAGAAACCAAACAGAGGGAATAGAAGGCAGCTGACATGAATATGTAAATTATACACATTTATTTTATTAAAGATTAAACACCAGGTCTAGCTTAATAACAAATACACTTTTCTATTCTAATCAAACTTTATTTTCAATGAAAACAAAGATAGGAAAATGCAAGCTCAAGTCTAAAAGTGTTTATTATGTGTCTTACAAATTCTAAACTAGACTGTTTAATTGAAGCCAAAGTGCTTGAGGTGTATTTTACATATATCCAATATCATAAATGGTAGCACACGCTGTACATCATTTAACCTTATCTTGCTCCTCAAAAATATTAAAAGGATCGAAAGGATTTAAGAATAATGTGGCAATGCAGACTACTTTACTCGCTATAAAGTCACGCATATTTCTCCACTGTATCTAGTAAAAATAGGTCATCTGTAAGTAGGTCAGACAACCTACATAGAGAAATGAATGCTTGCCTTTAGATAAACATATTTTTTTTTTCCACATTATCATCTCATCTCTAGTACTTGATTTAAAAAA
>WAAD01016301.1:3419-57228 GCA_013389945.1 Fregata magnificens
AATGAAGGTCAGCACAAGTTACAACTTAATCTTGTTCTCTCTTAAAGAGAGAGATTTTTCTGAAAACCTGGGTTTAGTTTAAATTTTTCTCTGTTTCTTTATCTACCCCTCCTTGTTCCTGACAGATATCCCTCCCTCCCTGTGATTAATGATGAACAGGATCTGTCTGTTCTGCCTTATGGGCAGACCATTTCGGGCTTTCAAATACTTAATCAAGAGAGACTGACATAACTTGAGATCAGTGCAACACGACTGGAAAGGAAGTTGTTGTCTATCGCCCTGATGACAACCACGTTATGGCCTCCAGCATGCAAACAAGTGACTGTGCCCCAGCTGCCATGTAGAAAATGTTTTTGTGCACTCCACGTACAATCTGGAAGGAAAGCCTTGTCTAACTGCAGTTAATGATTTTGTATAATTGACCTGAGCAGTCAGATTTGACTGCGGCTCCACAGACATTTCTTTTAGTGAAGAAGCAAATTCAGCAGTTCTTTTCCATCTCGGGCTGTGGGACCTCATAGAGAAATCAAATTAGGGAAATAACATGGATGGAAAATATTCCTCACTTTTTAAACTTACATTTAACTTCCAGTTTTGCCTCCAAAACAAAAGTGTGATCCAACTGTGGCTGCAAGGAGTTTACCATTCTGTAATCCAAATGACTCTGCTGGTTTATCTGAAAAGCAGCCTTACCCACCTGTAATTCAGTATTTAATTGTTTGACTTATCCTAGCAGTCTAACTGCCATACCCTGAGCTTACTGCACATCTCCTGGTTACATCCCATCAGTGTCTACGGCCACCCACACTGCAAGCAGACGGTAAGACTAAGGAGCCTTAGCTTCAGGTTTTGGGTGCATGTCACAGCCCCAACCACCGTGGCCACATTCAGTGTCAGAATCCTGACTTCAAACAGCTTTTTGTCTTTTATCACCTCTACTTTCTCAAGAAAGAAACAGTGCAAACAAGCAATGTTTAGGAAAAGGACTTCGGGATGAGAAGATGACAGTGATTATTAACAGAGCAACTGCTCAGTACATCAAAATCTACAGATACAATAATCTGCACATAATCCTCTAAATCTGAGGAAATAGGGCTCAACTGAAATAGAACTGAATGAGCTGTGCTGTTCAAGATTTCACCCTCTATGGGGTTTTTTTCTTCCTTTTGCTAGTGCGCTCATATGCCATTCATAGCTCCTCTCAGTCTTCTGGTACTCCCTGTCTACTGAATATTTCAGGCCAGTTACTGACTACTGAAGGAAGGTTGGCTTTAAGTAGTCGAGAGCTAAAATGATGGGGATTTGTGGATGCTCTTATGTCCTAACTGCTTTCTCGCAGCCTTGACAGCAAAGCGAGCTCTCCTGCTGGAGTGGGAGCAAGGGCATGTCTTTGTTACAACACTTTGACATATCAGTTTGAAGCACAACTCTCTCCTGCTCTTCAGATACAAGCCACTTGAAGAAATGAATTAGGTTATTATCTGTGATGAGTCATAATTATTTATCTTAGGAATTTAAATCAAACTGATCAAGTCAGGAGACAGTAAGGAAGCAAAATGGACCGATGAACCTGGGTAAGATTAATATTCCATTTCACATTAATTTCATCCTTCATATAAAAGAGCAGCAAAACAACGCTTATGCAAACCTCTTAGGTTAAATTTTGCTGCCATACTTATTCACACAAGGTACAAAATGCTCTTGAAGAACGAAAACAGCATTCCTGAGGCTCTTCCCTTTCCCGTATTTTATTTACTAATCTAACAAGTGCAAAAGCCCAGGAGACCAACTTTCCTTCTGCCTACAAGCACTGTCTGTTGGCAATATCTTCAAGCACAGCAGGGGTTTAATAATCTTTCTTTTTCAAAATGACTTACAAGTAGATTTCACAAGAAATGAAAATGTTAGCAATATATTTGGATTGCCCTACTGGCTGAGATCACACTGAAGTAGTGTTGCAAGGGTCAACATTTCTAATGCTGAGAACTACTGACTTTCTGCCTAGAACAGATGCTTGAACCACTACTACTGAGTTACTACCATTTCTCTGACCCTGGAGAACGTAGCTGAGAACAGACCTTGGTTGTGGCAAACTTTTCAGATGTGCAGACTGTGCCTGCACAGGAGGCATCTCAGAAGGTTCATGAAAAAGGAGCATATTTGAGATACTGAAAAAACTTCCCATTTTTCCAGATACTAAGCACTAGAAAATCTGTTTAATCACAGTAAGAGCTAAAGAAACTGAGCATTTTTCCAGAACTAGCCCTGTATTCTGTTTGCCTTCCAGGTGAAAGAGAGGAGATAGTAATATCAGGGCAGGCAACAAAAATAAGAGAGGAAAGTAAAAATTTACAGTTGGAGGCCACCCATGGACAAACTATACTACAATCTGGGACCTGAAAATTGGAAGAAATAACTAGAAATCGCATGGCAAACGGAAACACTGTAATAAAAACACACAGAAAGACAAGAAAAACAAAACTGTGAGCAGGGTGAGACTTCAAAGGTTCTCAAAGTATTCAAATCAGGCAACCATGTGGTTTTTTTCTTTCTAGGTCAGTGAGGGGTAATTCATATGCATTTCAGGTATGTTTTAATATAACATAGATTCTGAAAACAATTTTGATTTTTTTGTTTCCAAGTGACCAGTGATTGTCTGCACCGTGTTGACTGGTACCCAGAACTCGTACCTGTTACCTTTCCAACAAGGTATGCTAGTACAGGTTTGAATCACAGGTAACCTTCTTGAGGATGCACAGATTCTTCTGTATTGCTTTATCTTCATGACACAGAAAACTGCTAATTCTTCGCTCACAAAGAACTTCGGAGCCCTGCATTCTCTTCATACATCTGAGTTTTGTTATAAAAGAGGCCACTTGATTTCCAGTGTAAGAATTAAATTGAGCAACACAAAAGCTGATTAAGATACATTTTACAGATACTCTGTGTGTCTGTGTGTGTCTCTGTGTGTGCGTCTGTGTATGTGTGTTTGTGTGTGTCTGTGTGTGTTCGGACTGCAGCAGACTTATTGCTATTGACTTTTAGATATAAAATGAAGAAAGAAACAAAATATGTTAGAAGTGTTTCAGCGAGGAATGAAGCTAACTCTTCTTCATTTATGTGAAAACATAAGATTAGGGTTGTTCTTGTACAAATAAAGATATCAGGTTTATGTTTCCAATGGCCATGGCCCTTCTCTCATGAGTGGCAGACACAAAAATGATGTCAGTGTGTATGACTAACAACTAAAAATAAAGCAGATATTTTTGTACAGGCTACGTAATATCCTATTAATACAAGACCATTTTGTTTAGTTTACATTTTCTTCGGACCTTGCCCATTCACAGCTTTCTCTGAGCAGTTTCCTTATATCATATACTGAACTGTGAACTATTGTCCCTCACGCACTTCTAGCGGTTTTAGAAAGAAAAAAAAAAACCTGCCTCATCTTCATCTGATGAAAGCACTTTTCATCAAGAGTTTAGGAATTCATCCCTCTCCGTGACCCTTCTAATTCTACCAAGTTAAAAAAGAAAATCCATAAAACATTTCCCAACTAATCCCTCTCTCTAATATGTTGTTCTGGGTTTTTATCCCTGTAATAAATGCCTTGCTACATCTTTACTGTGATTAGTCTCATGGGATGGACATGTGAGGAGCATCTCTCTAGGGTCAGACTGAACACGGGTCAGAATCCCACAGCAAATGCTAATACACATTTGAATCCCCCAAAACCACCCAAGAAGCCAGTACTTTAGCATCTGTGTTTTATACAGAACAGTACAGCTACCAGGTCGGCAGAGGAGACGGGCCAAGACAAAGCTTTTTTGTTTCTTAAATGTGAGGCTAAGGTGCTTCCAAAGTGAGGAAAACCTGAACCCCATGGGGTTTAACGTTGTTTCATTTCCCCCAAGCACTGCACTCGGTGAGTCACTAAACCCCAAACAGGCACGCACACCCCCAGAAAATCAAAACCTCAGTGCTGACTGGATCAGTCTTGCTAAGCAAGTCTCTAAAAGACAGAAAATATATCTGGTACCAAGTAGAATTTCTGCTCAGAAAGAGAAAAAAAGCAGGACCTCCTTATAGCCAGTGGTTCTGGCACTCGCACAGCATGCAAGACGTACTGAGGATTAGAAGAGCCTGTGCTTTTGGATGATGGAGACGGAGCCTACCAATCTCTCACACTGGAGTAATTTTTTTTATTCTCTATAAATAATTACATTTTTACTGGAACAGGGACATGAATCCAGATTTAATTGAACCTGGATTTTTGTCACATATGCTGAGTTTGAATGGCTTCCTCAAGACTGTTACACAACTGAGACCTTTTTAAAGCATCACTGTCTTTTTACCTGGACTCTTCGTTCTCTACGTGACCTTGTCGTGTTCATTCTAACGTATTTTTTGTGACAACTGAGGAACCATTGACATGGTAACACAAAATAGGATTTGATCTTGTTCTGAAACTTTTTACTTTGATTAGCAATGGGAGTCTGTCATACAGTGTTCCAGCCTTGCCATGCAAGGAGCCTTAAATTACACTCCACAAGATTTCATCCTAAGCAGTAACACTAACAATCCCCATGCACATTTTTTCTTTTTCCAAACTTTTTCTAAAAGCAGACTTACATGTATAAATATCTCACCAGACTTCACTGCATCAAAGTTCTATAAAATGCTCTAAAACAAGTGTGCCTGCAAATGCTAGACTTCTACTAGATTTGAATTCAATGTGCAAATCATACACTTGAAGCTGAAAAAATAATCCCTGCAGGGATGATTTGATGTTGGATGGGCATGTCCCCCTTTTCCTAACAGTAATAATTAATTTATAGTCAGTTTCAGTAAACATAGATTTTCCCTATAAATAAAGATGCAAAACTCACAGGCCAGACACGATCTCATTTTCTATTTCAGCATTTTGACATTCATTGATTACTGTCCCCCACAAAAATCATTGGTCGCAAGTTTAGATCATACTACTGTCACTAGATTCGAAAAGTGGACAAATTTCTTCTTGCATTGTTTTCCAGTTTACTGTCACAACAACTTAGAACCAAGCGCTCCTGAACTACTTTTTTTTTAAATATTAAACTCTTCAATGAAATTTAAATCCCTTCTTCTTGGGATATTTTTGCGTATCATAGTCTCAAATTCCAATGTAAACAAGCAGCAAGACAACGAATGCCCCTACAAAATTCAGTATCCAAAGCAACCTGTTGCACTGTTTCCTCTTTTGCCAGGGAACAAATTTTCTGTCTTGTCTTTCTCGCCCGGAGTCTCTACTGTTTTATTCTGGTGACAAGAATCTATGTTGACCTTACATCCTCTACATCAACAAAAATATTGCTACATCTTTAAATCCAACAAGTCACTTGAACACAACTGTGTAGGGGTACAACGTCCCCCAAAGAATAAGATGATGGTGCTCAACCACACTCACTCTTTATCTGTTGGCACCTCCTAGATCTCTGTAAACACACTCAGTGTAGAAAGTTATTTAGTACCACCCATGACCCCCAAAATTCCATCCTTTGTAGGTACTGGCAATTCTTCCTGGTGGTGTTAAATTTTCTGAGATTACGAATAAGCAAAGAGTTCTGGGGTTTGCTTAAGTCTCGCTTTTTTAACCTTTTTTTTTTCTGCCATAAGCAACATTTTTTTCATTTTCTTGTAATTGACCAGCAAGCATCTTCCTGAACTGTTTTGTGCCTCCACTCTTCCAGTGAGAACTCCATACTCCATACAGAAGGCCCTAGGCCTTAACGTTTTAACCCAAGAACCAGTCAGTATTCTTTCGTAAAGGTATGAAAAGATCACATTGGCTTTTAATTTGCTTTACATTTTGCATGACAGTTCCTCATAATGTAGCTTTACCTCTCTCTAGATTGTATCCATGCTTTTGACACTTGAAGGCTTTTATGAAGCGGTACTATGCATTACTTCTCTTGCATTTATTCTCATATACTAGGTGCTTGCAAAGCTGGTTCCCAAACCATGCAAAGCTCTGTCAATTTTGGTTGAATTTGAAGATGACTTCTGCTTTTCATGGCTTGAATTTTGTTTGATATTTGGCATTCCAAAGAAATTCTATAACCTCAGAGTTTTACTTGCCCTCTATTAATTTTACTCTAGCCTAGAAAACTTCCATTAACTGGGAGCTTTTATAATGTTTTATGAAGTGTTCATATGGGCTCTTCCAAAAGTTCTTGTGCACTATTTTCTTTAGATGATTATCATTGCTTCCTACCTGATCAGGGCACAATCTCCCAGGCTACAAAATTACCTTTTCAGCCCTAAGACATCGCCAGGTCTCCTAAGTTTAACCTTCCTCCTTCATCCTTGCATTTAAAATGAATCTTGCATATGTTTTACCTTTAAGTGCAGCATTCTTCAGATTTCTGTCCTACACCTTCTGAAGGCTGTAAGCCACATTGCCCACTTTCTCAGCCATACCTGGATGTACTTACTGTCTTAATAACTTACTTAATAACACAAAGTTTGGCCTTGATTTTAACATTCTTAGTTGGGAAGTGCACCAGTGGACAGAAATTATACACACACCACCACACTTCCCCAAAATAATTACAGTACGTTCTACCTACCTACTTATCCTAAGTCTCACGAGGGGACGACTTCTATTTAACCAATAAATTGTTCCTCGAGGAAAGGACTTGAAACAGACTTGACCTTATCCCTGTTTCCTTCCTGAGCTGCTTAGATAGCTGACGTGTTTACAACCTTTTAAAGCCCTGGAGTTGTCTTTCTATAATGACTACAGAAGCAAATTACATGCTCCGTGTAAAAGACAATGCTGCTATTACTGCACATATTTCTGAATTTTAGTAGTACTTTGAAGTCACTTACAGTTAAAATGGTAGCTGAATATGCATTGGTTACAAAACAGAACTAGGAGCAAAATAGCCTGTAAAGAAACAAATGCATAAAAGCATGTCTACTGAACAGATTTTTTTTTCCCTAAAATAGAAGGGAATTTTGAAATAAAATTTCTGTCTAGCAGAAGAAAATGTTTATTCAAAATTAATTATGTACTTACCTTTCACTCTATCTCCTTTGTGCAGATGAATTTCCCCTTCTCCTTGAGGTTGATATGGCTTTACGACAATAAAAAGTCTTCCAGGTACAGCACTGTAAAGCTTGCGTTTTGGACCCTGATAATCCAAGGCAGACAGAGTATCCTTGTTGGCGCTAGGACTGTAAACGGCACTGCAAATTGAAATTAAACAACATTAACTGATAATTTAGAATAGGTAAAGTTAATCATTTACCATTACATTAGTAGGATTAAATTAAGCAGTGAATAACATAATTGTCTTCCAGTAAGACATCTAACCCTGCAGAAAAAATACACGTTTTTCATCCTAAACACATGCTTTTAATGGTTGAAATCTTTCAATATGAAACATGATTAATATGCATCTGACCATGATGCCTAGAAAAGAAAACACGTAACACTAAAGTTTTTATTTTTCTGCAAATTAAACTTTCACGTTCACAGACCCTGATGAAGTTTAAAATTGATATGCAAATCATACATTACAAGCATCACAATTTGTCAGAAAGACTTTAAAACGTCAGTATTTACAATTATTATTGGGAACGGATATCTTTGTAACATTAACTGAACAATCAAGACAACTGAATTATTAACTGAATGAACTGAATAATCAAGTTATTTCATCACTCCAAGGCCTGGAGCTAAATTTTAGACCTGCAGAAAGCATGGTTCTTATGGCTAACATATTCTCCAGAAGATCACTTCTTATTGATGGCAATCAATAGCTCTCCCAATGACTTCAGAGTGGTATGCCCAGGTCAAGTCATAGGTCATCAAACAACAAACTATGGTGTATAAAGAAGAAATTATTGAAAGCCGGTGAACGACACATAAGATCATTATTAAACCTCCCGAAAAATGAGTGAACTGTCAAAAATATAAGGTGAGAAAGAGGCAAATATTAAAGAGGGTGAGAAATCTATAGGAGATATCATAACAAACTTGCAATACGCTACGATTCAACTTTAAAAAAAAAAAACATTAAAACATGAGGTCTTGCACAGAAAGCCTAGAAACAGAAAATACTCATGAAAAAGAAGAATATTCATAAATATTTATAGGAAAAAGATAGGGTATCAAAGGAAGAAGAATGACTTAATGGTGGTCTGGCATTGTAACACTTCGCTTACTTTCTTGTAAGGAGAAAGAAAAGATCTCAAACTGCTATAAGCAAAATGAAATACAAGGGCTGGAGTTTACTGTTTCTTCGCCCCTTTTTTTAACCAATCTCCTATAAAAACAGGAGTCAATCAGGCTCTCAGTGTAGGTAAAGAAGAAGTTGTCTGGTAAAAAAACCAAATATGGTGGATCTTTTGTATCAGGAACACTTCCATTTTCCTGCAGTAACTTCTTTAGCATTTGGAATAGCATCCCCTTTCACCTCGTTGTTCTTTTCTTCTATTACCGTGAACAGGTGTTAATAAAGATAAGCTGTAATTAAGGGTTTAAAAGTGGGGTCTGGTTGCATGTCTGTGGTGGAGTTTGCATCAGAAACCTCAGCCAACTCTCGCAGTTGTTTAAAGGAAGACAGGAAAAGATGACGTTTGGGTTTCAGTTCTTTTGCTCCATTTCTTTTCCCTTATAAGCAAAGAAACAGTCATCACCATAAAAAAATCCAGATCTATAAACTGTTGCTACGCATCCAATTTCCACTTGTATCAAGCTGTATTTTAAGCCTAGTCTGGTAGCAGCCAGGTAGCACCTAGTCACAATGTTATGTCCCAGCATCTTCTTTAACTCCTACCACAGAAGATTCATTCATTTTCTCTCTTACTGAAAGAGGAGGGGGAAACGGCACATTTAACCTTCGCACTGAATGCATCATTTCTCATGAGACAGGCTTACTCATGGAAATCAGGGCTGCAACATGGGACAGATGACTTCTTAGAAAAAGATCTTTCCTCTCCTGCCTTGTCCCCGGCTTGGGCTCCCAGCCCCGCAAGTCCCTGCCATGAAGGAGCAGGAGGAGGATGTGGAGACTTCAGAAGACCCGCGGACGTGTTTCCCTCTCACCCAGAAGAAGGTGGCCATACTTGATGGCTCAGCCCTGACTGAGGCTGTGCTGGCACCTCCTTTCACTAATCATTGTGGGACATATTCCACAGGAAGGGTGCCAGTTCCCCTGCCTCCCCCAGCTCCCCCCGGCAAACCAGTTTGGTATGAAAAGCAGCAGCCTCACAAGAAGATAAAACACCTGAGCCACACAGGCTGTAAAGATCACATGAACCCCTTCCAGCATCGCTTTCCAGCCCTCTCCTTTCCATAATGCAAACCCCACAAACCTCCTTGACCCTTTGTCGTACTCTAACCTTCTCCACTAATTAACCTACGCCTTCTGGCTGCTTCTGCTCCAGAACGCAATCTATGGCTACGTCAATAGGGGCTTTTTCATCTCAGGGGAACAACAGCTTCATGATGAATGTATTATTTGCAAATAATAAGCAGAGACAGCAACAATTCCCACATGTAGCTGACAGTAAGTAGGTGGCCATACAGTTAAACAAAATCTGTGAGGAAAGTGTCGTTTAAGGTGCCATTCATGACTGCAAAATGGGCCTGTGGCAAGAAAAGGCATTGCTTGCAGGAAAAATTATATATAAAATCCTATTAGTTGTCTTTAAATTTAGAGAGCCTCCAGCTCTCTTCTCAGTACTTGCACGTACCCTGGACATCTCTGAAACAAGTCTTGGTGGTACATATGAAATTCTGCAGTTGGGTAGCAGCTTAAGTAGCTGTGATACCGATGCACTAAGAGAAAGACCACAGTTTTATTTCCACAAAATTTCAGGTATTAAATTGGTTTCCACTACCATTTGTGCTGGTTTTCAAAGTCACATGCTTTCAGAAAGGGAAGAGGAAAGTGGCTGAATAAAGTCAAAGCAAATAAATGTTTGCTTATTAAAAACATTTTTTTAATTGTTCCCTCTGCCTCAAAGGATTGTTTATACTTAAAGAATTTGGAAGTGCGTTATCCCAGGGATATTGATGAAAAGGCACTTTTTATCCCTTCCAGCTAAAAGAATCATGGACTCTAAGGTAAAACCTCCCACTCTGGTGGCGTCAGCAGTATCCAGTGGAATACGAGGGCACTCGTTCTCTGAAAAGCACCTCGCGGCCACCTCCTCACCTAAGTGAAGCCTCATTACAGACAACCTGGTTTTAAGCTGATAGAGGCCTCTGTGACGAAGTGTCACCCAAATTATAACCAAATGAGTTTTTGCCATTCTTGTAACATACAACAAGGTAAGATGAGTTTGCTCTACTGCGTGAAAGCACCGGCATAAGAAAGTTGCATCCTGTTCCTTCCAGTGATTCTTACATTTCGGACAACTTTTTTTTTACCACACACCATACTTCCCCTCTCCAGCAGTATTGTTACTATCACAAATAGCGCTTGTCAGTTTGGGTGCCTACAGCCAAGGAGAGAAGAAGAATGTACAAGGTAACAGGTGACAGCTTCAACTACATGACATTTTGTTTTACTGACTTGAAAACTCAAGTAATGATGCTTTACACCTACAAATGACAAAGAGGAACCAACAGCTGCATTTCTTAACAGTACTCATGTCCTTTTCTACTCTGAACAGTGGATGGTTTTTGATATCAGGAAACAGGACAAAGCCTGATATTTTAAATGACCATTGAATTAAATGTGTTTGGTCAAAACATTTAAGCTCTCATTCTCTCCATCAGTACCCAGCTCTGCCTCCCTTCATTTTTGCAGCCCTGCACTTTAACCGCCCATCCTGGTGCAGCTCCATCGCTTGCACGCTTGACAGATGCAGTTCCCAAGTCCTCCTCAAAGTGAAGCTGTAATTGCCTATTCACAGGGCAGTGGCTTCGCAAAGCTGAAGCCCCCATTTCTGATCAAAACTTAGACACAATCCTCTGTTTTATTTTATTACTTACAATACCTACATCACTCTAATTAGTCAGGATTTGCTCTCCAGTGGGACATAGCTGCAGGATATTTGCAGAGTGCCTGCTAAATCGCATTTGTAATTCAAGAGGAAAGGAAGAGCAGCAAAGTCATAGGGAATGCAAAACCCTGCAGCAAGGATAATCATGAAAGAAGCCCATGACATCTATCACCACTACCTCAAGAAGTGCCCTTTGCTCTCGGTCAGCCTCCTACACAGCCCCACTTATTCCCCCCAGTTATTCCCTCTGTTTTAGTCTTTGGTTCAGCACACATCTACAGAAGGGAGAACTTAAACAGTCTCTGCTTCAGCACCCATGAACAGCTCCCAACCCAACATAGGTTTCAGGCATGACCAATAGTTTCATGAAGGGACCGAGTATCTCGGAAACATTTTACTTTGCTGTTAAATACAGTCATTATTTCAACTATTAAAAGATCTTGAGAACTAGCACCTTGATTTGGAGGTGCAAACTCAACGATAAGTCACTGCTGAGCTTCGCTGAACTTTAAAGTCTGCCTGGCTGCTGGAGCTCTGTGGGGAAACAGCTGGCTTTGACTGGAGCTTCCAATTAAAATATTCACACTTGGACACGTCCCACTGCGCTGAGAGTTTATTACCTATATATTATATAGAGTGCAAAACGGGCATATAAATAACATAAAAGAACATGACAGTTCAGCATGATGACGTTAGGGATATCTCATGCTGTGCAAATAGTCAAAAAGTCACCTGATGTGCCTGTGCTGCTGCCGTTTGGCATCCTCTCCCAGCCTGTTCAGGGATGGCGACCGGCTCCGGGAGGACGGAGTGTAACTCCCCACAGTTTTTACAGTTCCATTAGGATTACTCTGCATCTGTTGAAGTAGATGAGGTGAAAGGCTGCGGTGTGAAGAAGCAGAGGAGGAGGCTGACCACTCAGGGAGGTTGTTGATGTTCAGATTGTTGTCGCTGTTGGAACGAAGCAAGATCCGAGGTGCTGCTAAGGTGCTTGGGGGTCTCCGCCTTCTGTTTGAATAGGTGGGAGCCTCTCTAAAGGGCACTGTGTAAAGAAAGACAGCCAGGGTAATCTCGGATGATTTCACCATATGCATTTACCACCCCATAAAAAGATTTAGCAACATATGGCATTGTTCCTTCTGCGGAGACAGAAACTCCACCTTGCCTGCATAGCTAATCGAATTCATAATCTTTGAAACACCATTAAAACCGAAAACAACTGGGCAATGTTAACCTGTTTACTGGCTTTAATAAATAGTTAGGCAACATCAGCAGATGAGTCTGCTGAACAGTCTGAACTATGGTCTAGGAAATAGGAAACACCTCATTATTGCCAAGTTTGAGTCTCAAAAAGTTCATATTCGTGCTGTGTTGTCATATTCAATCAGAAAGCCACAGAACAGGGCTGATGGGCAGAATTTTTGACGTGTGATCTTCTAGGTTCCTTCTCCCATTGGCACCCAAACTGGGAGAATTTTGTTCCACTGCAAGTTCAGGCCCAACCTGAAGTCTGTAGTGTTAACAGTCACCTTATCCCCATCTTCCAGGTTAAAAATCGAGGACATAGATTTTCCTCCTGGCAGAACTCTATTACATTGCTGTAATCCCTAGGTATTCCTCTCTTTCTAATCTAGGCGTTTCTACCGCATCTATTACTATTGTATATAGAACATATTACCCGAGGGTAATACACTCACTTCGTCACGTGCTGCGTCCCAAAGAGAACATGACTGTATCCAAAGGCTGCAATATACTACTTAATGAAGTAGTCATAACAGAAAACAAAAGCAAGGGCAAGAAAAATCTAATACAAACCAGAGGGCCCATCCCTTCATCAGTGTCATTGGCACAGTGCTGCAGTCATAGGAGAATTTGTACAAGCAGACACTACGTCTTCCAGATCTCCTTTTCTCACTGTAGTGGGTCAGTTAGTTCCAAGTGCAACTTAAAAGACAAATTTCCCAATAAAAGGCACCCAGCTATCACTAGATGCGATGGCATTTCCTACCCGTATTACAAGGTAATAGAGGATCTGACCCTGAAAACTCATGCTTGCCTCGGTCCCCACTCATGCAACTACTCTCATTAATTTATTTCAGTGGAACTCATGGGGTCGCAGGATTTGATCCAAAGTGCACATATTTACATCTGAAAAGTCGCAGTAGTATAACTAACAAAAGGCAGCCAGGCATTATTCTGAGGACTTTATTGAGCTGTGGTAATTTTCAAAAAATCGTATTTCAGTTGGGAAAGAAGCCCCGCAAAATATCATCCTACATGTCTAAAGTGCCAGTAAGTGCCATTTATAAAGTGCCAGAAATGTCTACGCATTCAATACCCTTCAAAAACACACAAAAACCAGAATAAGAATGTCTGTCATACTGTGCAAGTAAATAAATTCACATAAATATGAATATACATAGGAATCAATCTGTCCTGCCTTGAAATACAGCCTTTAATTGAGAGAACACAGCAAAATTTAAGGTTTCAGAGCAAAACTGAAAGCATATTTGTAACATAAAATAAAGATGGAACTGCAAGTAAAAGAATGGTTTATATAATTTTCACCAGAATCAGTTTATGATTAACTGCGATTCTGAATATTTTAAAATAACATCCTTCATGTTTCTAATGAGCTGAAACTTTCTCTGGTAAATAGCTCAACATCATCAGAACAACCAAACAACAGAACAGCGTGCATAGAGACAAAGGGCTTTAAATTCATTTCCATAATATTTCATTTGAAACAAGGCTGAAATAAGGGCAGTAGTCTTTAAAAGCTGTTAAAGGGGATAAAGCACAGAAGTGCAATATTTATGCTAGGAACTGGTAGAAACTCTGTCTAATTTTCAGAATATTCCAGTTTTTCGTATTTCATATTTTTTTAAGGTTTCAAAGCAGCAGAGTATGTCACTGAAAGCACCTTGGTGCTTCAAATGTCATGGTGAAAGCCCCAGTTAGTGCTAACTTAAAGAAAACTCACAGCACTTATTTCCAAAATTGACATATACGGATCCTCTGGATTGATGCATATGACATAGATGTGCCATTTGTGCATTCCTGTATTTTTCATATTCGGAATACAGCTCTAGAAATTATTTCATTGAAGACAGGGATCTTTCCCAGGTACAATAAAGCAGAATAGCTACCGTAATAACTTCAGTAAAGCAGAAAGCACACAGAACTGAATATAGGGAATGTTTTGCACATACAGGTTTACCACCTGAAGGTCTAATGCTGTTCCTTTAGGGTCACCAAAGTTTGTCTCGGACTTCAGTAGAAATTGGATCTGAACCTTAGATTTTAATTTTTCATGAACTTAAACAGGTAACACTCCAAGCAGACTGCCGAGCCTTCCAGCCACAGACTGATAAAACTAAATATTGCCAGCATTTCGGGGATATTCACTGTAACTTTTGAGAGGTTGGTAGGATATCTTCTGGCTGGAGTGGGAGGGAGCACGAGGGGCACGGTGCTCAGGCACGGCGACAGGACAGACAGAGAATCGCTGAGCACATTCATACCGACAGATTTTTAGAAAACACAAAATTGGCACATTCATTCCTACTGAAAAACAGGGTATGTTTTGTATGTATACACACTCTCCAGGTACCAGATTAAACGAATTCTTTTTCCCTTACATACCCTAGAAGGATTTTACATGACCATTTAGGAGTTAGCTTTTGCTTTGCTATTAATGTTCTGTTCTTAAGGAGAGAACTACAAGCAAAATCAGCCTTTACTACAGAAAATAAACAGGAAAGGGGACAACTAATTACACCAATTGACGTGTGTCTAACACAAATCTTTTATAGAAAGAGTTAAAAATAAGCATTTCCGTGCCTAAAGTGATTAATATTCCACCCAACTGTTTCTTTTCCCCAGCAATCTGCAAACTGTAAGTGGGTGGATATTTTTTTAGCTGCTTCTTATAGGCATTATTTATATTATTTTCACAATAAAAATCCAACTACAACACAAAATGATGAAATGCAAATGTCCACGCTTTACCCCCCTGTTGGACACTGTTTTTCCCTAATATTTCACCATGTTCAGAACTGTAAGAATAACTGTTGCAAAACTTGTTTGGGAAAAACACTTCCTATAAAATGACATGAAAATGTCTCAACGAATTTCATGCCCCTAAAGTTTAAAATTATCATCCCTAAAAGCATACCTGAAAGTACCATTTAATCCTTCCTCCAGCTCTCAGAATTCTATTTCTGGCATTTCATACATCTGAAGGGGCAATTCAGCACCATTCACTGACAAAATTCACCTAGGAAATTCCTTACGTGTCTTCAAATGCATTTCTTAGGGAACAAAAACATTTTCATAACTACTTGACTCCTCAGAGAAAAACCTAAAATGAATAAAGTCACATCCAGCCTTAAAAATCAGCTGCCTAAATGGACTGTCTAACACAAAATAATTTTGAACAAGAAACTGCAGGAATTGATTAATTATAGAGTCACTAAGCTGATCATATTAAATGTACACAAGAAAACACCGGTCTGAAACATCAAAGTGTTCTGCTTTCATTGCTTACCTTCTTTCTTTGTGAAGGCATTTAACAAAGACTTCATTTTCCCTTTTTACTTTAGCAGCAATCCCCTCATTATATAACCTTTGCTGGGAAGAAAGAGGCAAAAAAAATAATAGCAAAAAAAAATAAAGCTACCCAATTTCTATGTGTTCAGGCT
Organism: Fregata magnificens; assembly: GCA_013389945.1. NCBI lineage: Eukaryota > Metazoa > Chordata > Aves > Suliformes > Fregatidae > Fregata > Fregata magnificens. Next base: position 19,124 of record WAAD01016301.1, read on the forward strand.
GCCTGCACCCTGACATAAGCAGCAGGTTTCTGGGCACTGTGTAATTGCGAGCATAGCTGGGCATGCAGTACCCAGCGTTCTGGTGACAAAGCCCACCCCACATTCTGTCTGTCAGCTGGGAGCCAACTGTGCATAGACTGGAGCTGCTCAAAAAAAAAAAAATCTTGCTATCTTTCACAGCATTAGTCATGTGAACACCACCGCCACAGCCTTGCAGACGATACTTTTCCTTCCACGAGCGCTGCATTTGTGCAGGAGCAAACGCCGGGCTGAGGGAGGTGCAGGCGGCCCGAGCTCCAAGGGGGCCAAAAATTCATTTTTGCAAAGGGCAGGGGGGGAGCAAGGCGTGAAAAGGTACTTTGCAGCGGCGCTCCGCAGGCTGCAACTGGGGAAAGGAAAACCTTGACAGAGATACGAGCTGCTGTGGAAGTGCATTTAGCTTTCAAACTTGCACAGCTGACTCTCAGTATGCAGGGGCTTTTTGCTATTTATTTGCTTTTTGCTATTTATTTGCTCTTTGCTATTTATTTGCTTGCTTACTGCAACGCTCCAAAGAGCCAATCTGAGGAAATGTACAAAACACACCAAGCTTCACACAATGGCTACGTGAAGAACGGAGACAAAACTGCCATGAAACAGAATATCTTAACATGGCCTATATTCCAGTCTGAAACAGATGAGATACAAGCACAATTATTTTCCACCACCCTTCCATTGCACTGGAATAAAACAGCATTTCTTCTTGCACAGGGTAAAAATATGAAAATTTGACCAAGCCGTTTCGCTAAATTCAGTGCAGATGCCAGGAAATAAATGATGTAGGCATTGCAGTTTTTAAAGTACTAATTCTGAAAAAAAATTCTATAGATAGCTATGCCAGCCAGTGCAAACATGCTCCCAGAGGAAGAGCAAGTAACTGAAACAGGCAGATAGGAAGCGGGGGGGAGGTGCTAACAATCACAAAAATTTTAAGCATAACTAGCTAAATGTAAGATATAAAGATTGCAAAGAACAGGAAATTCACTGTTTAAAAAACAGAGTAACCTACATTTAAAAACTGTCTTCAAATAGTATAAACTATATAACAGTTAATAAATATTTATTCCATTTCAGACATCTCTGCTGATCGCTAATGCATCTATTTTGAAAATTAGGTCTTTTTCTCACTGAGAAAACTGCTTCAAGAAAGACAGAAAATAAATAACTTAAATGGATTTAACCTCTGTATGCATAATGATCTCATATTTAACATAATACTGAAAAGAATTAGTAAGCATAAATAAACTGAACAGTTTAAACTTAATTTAACATTCCACTGTTTACATCGTTATTAATTTATAAAGAAAAGAATATTTCTCTAAACTAACATAATTTTATGCTTTGGTTCAATTTATTTTTAAAAGCAACTATTCTTAGCAGGTGGAAATCTTACCAGGGCAAATGTCGGACATAGCATATGTACATCATTAAACATCTTTATTCGACAGGAAGAATTTTCTTCTTAACTTTGGCAAGATGCAAAGCTTTCTAAAGAATAACTTTGAACTGCTCTTTGCTAACTTATAAATATGTGCATTAATTAGCTCCCCAAAAGAATCAATATCATTTCCAGAACAAGAACTGCTATGCCAGAACAACCGTGCCACTAATTTGAAATATAAGCTTCTGTGCATTCCTTTTTCTAATATCTTCATTCAAACCCCCTGATTATATTTGGAGCTACAAATGACAAAGGAGCTATAATTATTAACAATTTTTTACATTTCCATAGTGCTTTCTAACTAAACTTAGCCAATAGTATGTGAGGGCTTGTGAATTCTGCATGAAAACCTCAGTATCTGGTAGTGCTCCTGTTTTGATAGCCAAATGGAGACTGACAGAAGCGAGTTTTATGGTGGTAGTTCCTGAAACACTCAAGAAAGAGACTGAAGTCTTAATTTTTGCTTACTGACAGGGCTGAGATAGTCCCTGGTAAAAGTTAGGCAAGTGCTTGCTGGTGATCCTTAGTTTTAGCAACCACGTGATAACATAAGGGCTGTGCTGCTGCACAGTGTCTGCTTAGCTCCAGGCATTGCTGTAATGCCCGTGGGCACAGGTTTCCTACGGAGTGCGTCTTAATTTTACACAGTGTAGGGCAACATACCTTATTGACGATACAAAGCATAGATTGATCCCCATATGCTTCAGGAGGAGAATTACCTGTCATGCCCACAGGAAAAGAAGAAAATCATTGCCTCCCTACGCTCACTTCTGTGCTTTAATAACCAGAACACCACTCACAGAAAATTGCATACAGGCTATAAGCATTAACTATCTACAAAGGGATGGGATCTCAGCGTCGCTCTTGTTTCTCTAAGCAGAACGTCCTAGGCGTTTTACTGAGAAGGTGACACTGGTGTAGAAACCTGGGAGTCAAATCCTCAAACTGCCTTTTCCTTTATGTGGGCGTCAGTGTTTCAAAGTAATGATAGCCTAAGTACTTAATCACAGCAGTTAGGTGAGGAAAGGGTTAACTCAATTGTGCTCATTCATGTCTGTTCATATACAGTAAAATAAAAACAGACAGGCAACTGTAGTCAATCAAAATCAATCCCAGGGGGTATTTTTATTAGATTCTTGACGGAGCTGTAGCATTTCATCATCTAGAGGTTTCTAATCAGTGTTATAAAAACATAAAAAAATATTAAAGTCACTTGAAATTATTGAGTTTCATGGGAATTGTGGGAAATCTTTCCAATCTACACCATCAGATGTATCACCTGATGAGTGATCATTTTATTCCATTTAACTGTCTATCTTTTCCCCAACGCAGGAAATATAATTTCTTCCTACATGGCAGAACCTACTGCAATAAACACTATTGTACATTTGGAAAATATGACAATCAAGGAAATTGGTGAACTATTTGCAGCTGCAGGTTTTCATTTTTTTCTAATTTTCACTAATAGCTTATTAGAATTTGTTTATTTTAACTGAAGTCCTAAAATCTGTGGTGTTGGGAAGTTAAAAAAGAAAATATTCCAGCAGCTTCCACCTTTTCCGGAAAGATTTTCTGCCTCACAATGGTAATCTTGGTATTATTAGCTCAGGACAAAAACCTAATAATTTTACTATGCTAGCACACAACAATAATATAACCCACAAGCCATTAGCATCCATAACCTAAAAATCATGAAGAATCTTACAAATAGAGGTTAGGTAAGCCCTAATTTCCCTACTTCTTCTGTAGGTGCTCAGGAAAATGTGTGTGAGCTCTGCATGGGGATGTCTCTCAGAAGAAAAGGCCACCTTAAATAGAAATTGAAACATGGGCTCTTAAGTTAATTTTGATTAGCATTTTTTTGCACATTTGTAACATCAGGCTCTCAAATAGGTATTTTAGTCCATAGCTCCCATTAGAAATCTATGGAAGAATCAGTGACTTAATACTCTTGAGGATCTATTTTTAGGCACTTAAATGCCTTTAGAAAAAGCAAAAAATTATCTGACCAAATCTACGCTCTTAATCATCCCTCCAACACACCTGTAAGAGCAAGGGCTTCCCTGATAATGGTAGAACACAGTTATGATTGCCATGCTTTATTCTTTTTTGACTTTGTCCATTTTGGAGTTCTTGCCAGAAAAATCCCTTTGACTTGTATACACAACCAGGTCTTTGTTAAAAATACAGTTCTTAGCATGTATAAATGCATTTCTCTCCACTATAAAATAGGCTTCCCGTATGCTAAGCCACCAAATGGAGAGTTAGACAAGAAAAGACAGATTCAAATATAGAATGTAAAGTACAAAAAGACTCCTGAAAAAAAAACCCAACCTAGGTTGGTACAGCGCTTCTAGATTACTTACTTATTCCAGAAAGCCACAGGGTGGTCAGGAACACAGGCAGTGGTGATAGATTCAGAAGGAATCCGCCTCAGGGGAACAACTAATCCTATTTTATAAAGCAAAGGGGTTTTTTTTATTATTTTTCTGAAAGAAATCTAGGGAGTTTGCCCAGGAAACTGCAGTTAAACCAGCACTGAGAGAGAAGCATCTGAGCCCACTCAAATGATGCTCGAAGACCCCAGCCTTAGCTGACCTAGTATCTCTCTTGCTACATCACTGTTAGCATCTTCTTACCACCCAGCTACTACTGGTATCAATCAGCTCCTGTTAGTAGCCTTCAGGCAGTCAGCCCAAGTTTGAAGGGTAGAATGGGGGCAGGAAACTGTGCAGGAAAGGACAGCAGAGGGATGGCTCAGGAACAGATGGCAAGAGTCATCAATTAGAAAGAAAACCAAAAAATAGCAGTGAAAGTTCCATAGCCATGTGCCAGACATCCCTTCCGTCACCCGGCATTTCTATTACACGGCCGTCCTCAAACTTTGCTCTACGTGACAAGGGCCAGTCTCACTCTGCTCTCAGGAGGAACCTAGCACATTCACAGAATTTGCTTAAAAAACAACAACAAGGAGTTGGAACGCCTAATTAGAGGCAATTCTTTGTGTGGTGGAGGGAACTGGCCACTGCTGGGCTCTCCAGTTCTGCAGAAAACACTTCACGTAATTCCTGTTATTAGAAGTATTTTAATAACTAAGCATGTGAGGTGTATGTGTTTGTGGGTACATTTCAAAGGAATTTAAAAGTTGATGGATATACAGTTGCCCCACAGAAATGAGCTTAAAATCATGGGAAATGAAAATCAATCCCTCTTTCTTACCGTACTCACATGATTATCAATAAGCCCTCACTAAGATTACAGCAGGACTGCAAGAATAACATCTAAAGAGCTGCATGCTTCTGCAGAAGGGAGACATGCTCACCTTAAGGCTTTACTTTCAGATGCTCACACAACACCAAGAAGATACAGAGTAACTTCTATTTAGATCCCCTTTAAAAATTGCTAAGTATCGCTTAAAACTTGTTCTGTGTCAGAACAAATCTCTGCAATCTCTTTGATAGGTTAGAAGATAATAGGTTTAAAAATTATGATCCAAAAGAGCTTGAATATCATGGGTTTACCCTTTTTTAAAAAAAAATTACCAGGCTCAATGTGGCAATAGCCGCAAATATCTGAAGCTCTGACTGCAATGATACAGATACACAGACCAGAATTTACCTGAGAACTGAAATAAAACCTCCGTCCCCAAGGATGAGAGGCTGCTTTGTAGCCTGCAATTGCATGAGGAATCTGGGTCAGGGGTGCAGACAGAAGCGGAACAATGGAAGGTTAAAAGGTGGGAAAATGAAAACCTCCAATTTCATGTGAAAGGCTGGAAGTGGGGAGGAAACAATGGCCAATAATGAGAGAGATGTCTTGCAAGTAGCAGCTTGGAGAGAAAGAAAAGCAAACGCAATGAGAGAAAGCTACAATAGCTGAAGGAGAATTTTAAAACATGATTGAAACCTATCAGCAATGTCGAAGCCAGCAGCCTATTTGAATAAAATATGTATGGCTCACTTTCATTCTAACAGGTATACTGCTATAAAGAAAAAGCAACTTATCCAAATAAAAACCTGTATTTTATGTAGTTCTGTTTCTGCAGAGTATTCTCCCTCAGCCAGAGCTGGGGAATGGGAAGGCCAGCTCTGACAAGGGTTTCTCAAGGCTTTATACTCCCGGAGCACCCATAGCCCCTCATTTCTATTACGCATGATTGGGTTGAAAGTATCATCAAACCTTACTCTGAATAATACAAATAACTACAATAAATATTTGTATCTATCTTCTATATGTTTGTGCACCCAGATAACAAATAGTTTTCTCTGCCGTTTGTGAAGACCTTTCCACTGTAACATGGCCAAGGAAAATCTTTTAAAAAGTAAATGGTTTTTGTGAATCCTTTCAAAAAAGGCAATGGGTGATCTGCAGTAGATGAAACATGAAACTACTTGTTTTAATTGATTCGATTACTTTTTGATGGCATTTCTTTAAATATGGACTGGGCTGATTTCAAGGTCTGTTCTCATCAGCAAGTAGAACTCATCCAGAATCGTTCATCTTTATACAGCAGCAGACTATTAGTAACCAGCTACTTAGAAGTGTCGTTGAAGCAAGAGATTAACAAGTTGTACGGGATCTGGACAGAAAGATCTATTTAGCTCAGACTATCAGCTTGAACTGAAAGCATTCAAGTGTGAACCCCTGAAGCTGCATTCTTTTACCTCCAACAATAAGATAGAAAATAAAAATCAAATATAATTATATGCCACCACAAATTCTTATGCTCTTTAAACAAGCTGGTGAAAGGCTGGTGCAATTTTCTCCACTAATAATACACTGGGAAATCTAGTCCTGATGGAGCACCACTCAGAAGCACTGAATTACATAACAAATTAATTTCATTCTTCGCCTTATGTATACATTGAGTTGGGAAAAACATCATTTAACATCAGGGGGCTGTGCATATCCCAACCCACACAGTTTATNGAGGAGAATTTCATGGCTGGTAGCTCCTGCAAACAAAGATGCCTGATTCTTCTTTTCATGTCTGACGCTGATGGGCCTTGGATGCAGTATACAAATTTGTGGGTTGCAGTCTGATGTTGCAGAGGAGAACAAAGACAAATGAAACTACACAAGATGCTTAGAAAAACAAATGTACCAATATTGGATTGCATGCTGTTTCTGTGTTCTGGTGTTGTACAGAAAACAATCTAATTTTGCCTTTGTGTAACTTTCCTCCTACCAAAAGCTCTCAACGAATTCCTTAAATCATTATGTTGTTCCAGGCTTTATTCAGTGATTTGATTTCACTGCTTTAAGCTAAGTGTGAACCTCTTTAGTAAATAGTGGGACAAAGCATCTGTGCTTCCAAAAGTGTTGGTGGATCATGTCAGTTTTATTTAGAATAACACCATTTTCATAACTGAAAAGTGTATATTGCTCTCAATGGGGGGAAAAAAAAATTGGTCTCCCGTAGAAGTTACAAAATATGTAACTAGTCAAAGTGGTCAAATGGCATTATGCAAGTAGAATTCATATAGACAACTGTAATTATTGGGAGGGTGGGGGGCGTTGGGTAAATTTACATGTACTATTTTAGGTGTCAGCCAGTTGGATCCAATTCTCCAGGCTTCTTATCTTTCGGCACTATTCCCCCAGCACATCAGATATGAAATGCATCCACTCTGCTCTGACAGCGTTTTACAGTACCTGCGCAGAAGTATAAATGATAACACAAGGTGCGTAAGGATGGAGAAGTGCACCTACTATGAATGCCAGCTTTATAGCCCATCCTCGGCTTAAGTATTTCTCAAACACACAGTTACTCCTGATTCACTGCCGGGCAAATGACAAAAGAAACCAAGCCACAGTGTTAAGGTTCATGCATGACTGTGAGTTACCCCAAGGCAGGAATTATAACAAAAGCAAAGAAACAAATCCACAATGTCTTCTCTTAGCTCCAGCTCCTCCCTCTTCTTCAACTCTTAAATCTTGGTCTCCTTCACTGCCATTTTTCAATCTCTTCTTCCCTTCTTCTCGTGGCTACAGTTGCCTTTCACTGCTTCCATCATCAGTTCTCTAAGGATAATCTGCCTGCCACCCAGAGACAATGGGAAATAAACGGCGCGTACGAGTGCATCAGGAGAGAGAATTTCTAGAAGATATCACATCATGGCAAAGTTACATAAAATTAGTAACGAAGACAAATGGATCGGGGCGGGGACAAGAAAACAGAGTATGAGGTAGCTCATCTAGAAGAGGAAGATCTATAGCAGGTCGCATCACATAAACGTCTAACAACAGTGGAAAAAAATCACCCAATCTTCATATGCCAAAGTTTAATTGTGAAGAGAGAAGGGAACAATCAAGTAGTTAATGTGATGTTGCTATATCTTTTTAATACCTTGCTGCACTTTGAGGGCAATATTTTCATTGAGAAAAGAACACATTATTTTACTGAGGAGACATAGCTGGGCTTGAACTGTCAGCAAAGGTGCTACAGAACTGTGAAAGCTTTTCGCTCTACTGGTTGGCTTCCCACAGGTACATGCTACTTTATGATATATTTCATGACAAAAATGTGCATTACCACTTTCATTCTTATTTTACAGCAGAGCAGCAAAAGAAGCCTATTTTTATTCCAGCAGAGGTATTATCAACAAAACCATAAACTAAGTGCCAAGAGAACGAAATTGTTGACTCTGCAGTCTCCCTGACGCCCATGAATCTGCAAGTAGTGAGAGGATAATTTAAGGAGAGAATACCGTTGGGGATCGTGAGTGTAGAAGCCACCACTAAGACCTCCACACCCCATAGACTTGCATAACAAACTGGAAAGCAAAAAGCATTTAAATAATTGTAGATGTAGCTTCTCGAACATGGAGTTAATGAGAACCATCATTATGGCACCCCACGTTATCCTCTGCACACATTTTTTTCCCTCCTATCTGGTATAAGTGATCTTCAGGAATCCCCCATTTGCTCTTATTTTCATCATCTCAATTCCAAAGAGGACCTAGCACTGTGAGCACCAAGTAAGATATACTTACACTTTTGAGATGATGCACGTTTGGGTTACCTGAGTAGAGAGTTTCTCGCTGCAAATTTCCAATTGTCTTTTACGCTACAGATAGTAGATAGGCAATGCAACCGTTCAACCCTCAAAATATCTTCTCTTCTAAATAGAGGACAGCGAGCTCTATCTGAAGTCATGTTATCAAGCACGACCTTTAAAAAATAAAACTCAATAATTTAAGCTGATAATTGTCTCACTCTCCTTAGTTCCATTTAGCCATTTAGTGTTAAAAAGAAACTAAAATGTTGCTGACTTATTCATTAAAATAACAGCATTTTAAATGATATTGGTAGCCTACATTTCTTCATCTCAAAAATAACTGTTAATGAATCATGCTGGTATAAATAAGAAAGGATAAAAAAAGAATGTATCCGCTGTAACAGGGGGTTATCTTTGTACAAATATGTAGGTGTCTGCAGCATTTGTAATGTTCTCAGTGGTTAATCCCATTGAGAAAGGAAGGATTGCTCACTGAAGAGTTTTTGAGGTGGATTAATAAAGGAATATCAGCAATGGTATGCCTACTTCTTGTTCAAGACATTATCACTTCCATTTTACAATGTGTCCCCCTCCCCCCCAGTGTAGCCTGTTTCTTGATGTTGCCTGCAGATTAAGTTTTGAGATGGTGCACTGACAGCTGAGTTTAGATTTTCTGTAACAAGAATATGAAAAAGGAATCTCTTGTTTATATAGGTTAGTAAGTCAGAGCAGGTAAATAAGATCAATTGAAAGAACAAAGAAGGTGCAAGCTCTAAAACCCATTATAGAAAAGTAATCTTACGTACATACTATTTCAGAAATATTACCATTTATTCTTGTTTCTGGCTGCCCTGGTAGATATAACTACATGATATTCGTTAATTCAGTGGAAAATGCATGGCTGACATCCAAGACATTACTATGAAAATAGAAGTGTTCTGGATATTATTTGGCAGTCACACCCCCGGACATCATGAGTACTACAATAAAATTTGACTTCCGTGTTCAAGTTTCAAAATAACTCTGTTTTCTTCCGGACAAGAAGTGATACAGATAAAGCTAGTAGAAAATGGCAATGCACATCCCTAAAAATAATGGGATCAGAGAAAGGAGAGTAATTGTGTAAATAAGCAAATTGCATATGTTGTCCTCTACTAAGTCATGGCATTTCAGGTGCATTTTCTTGGTGTTTCAGAATAATTGCAGACTGTCTGTTTAGGAGAGAAATCATTCTCATGTTGGTATACCTGTACACATATGTAACTACTATATGTGTCCACCAGCACTTCCATTAGAGGAAGGATCATTTGGCACTAACCACCTAGGATCTAGCCTGTCGTCATCTACAGAAGCACATCTAACCTAAGTTATGATGATTGTACTCATATATTCAAGGGCACAATTTCAGGTATGAGAATTTTAAGCAACAAACTATGTCTTTATAAGCAAAAAAGTGCATGAAGAATACACTATGTATCAAAAGAAAAAAGTATGTAAGACAGAACAGATAAAACAGGGTAACATAAAATATGTATTTCAGATATCACATTAGGAAGCTTCAGTTGAGAAGCTAATTCAAATTACTTGCAATATTTTTTTGTTTACTAACATTTGTAATAGAGACCTAAAATGAAGGAGAGATCCAGCCCTTGGCTCTACCAGTGGACACCAGACACAGTTTCACCAGGAACTTGTGGTGCAGCAATCCTGCAACAGCCCCCAGCAGCTTTGGCTTCTGAGGAACCACTGCTTGTAGACAACGTACAGGTGACCACAGTCCCCAGGACGCCTCTGTTGCAACAGGGGACAGAAACAGTGTCAAAGATTATTCGCACCCCCCATGCCGTGTTCCCAGTGGAGGTCAGGAAAGGCTAAGACTACTCCCTCAGCTGGCCAATGACTGGTGGAAGGGTGGTGAAATAGAACAAGAATAAACAGAAATTTATGAAGTTGGAGAAAACTTTTACAGAATCACTGCAAGAGTAAATTTTCCAATAAAGTCGTACTATCTTTTTCCTGGTCTGGAATTTGATAAGAAATTTAGAAATGACTCACCCTAAGTCCCCCTGGCTAGGACAATGCTTTCCGTTATGTCGGGAAGCTGCAAGGAACATCAAAGGAAGTATCAGCAGAAAAGAAGGAGGGGAAATAAATAGGACTCACAGGACACATCTGAGGTCAAGGAATAAAGTACAAATAGAAGTGGAAGGACTGGAAGATAGGAAGAAAATACAGTGACATTCCAGTGATTCCCAATGGATCTGGGGGATACAATCTGAAAGAGATTTTCAATGGAGAAAATGAAAATGGATTACTGCTTTAAGATGCTTAGGAATCACAGTACTCAATGACTCAGGAAAGCGTATGTCATGTAGTATATAAACAAGAAAGCAGCGTACGTTTGGATGCTGCACATTGCACAAAGGAGTAAGGTGATACTAAGCAATTCCTACAGCCTCTTCTCAAATCTTACTCGGTTTCTGAATACCAGACACCAGTTTAACATAAAGATTTATCAAACTGTATAGCAACCTAAAGCAATACAGTAAATAATGTAAATAACTAACATGCAGGAGTGACCAATTAGTGATTTAAATTTATGTAGGAAAGACTACAAAAAGTAAATGCTCTGAGCAAGCTCCTATACCATTCACAGAGTCACAGAGTTTTGACAGTGGCTTGACTTGGAAGAGATGCACCTCATTCTACAGGTTGTTAAGTAATGAGTAAACGGGAAAGACACAGCCATTTAAATCCTAGTCCCAGTAAAGGTGGTATATATCTGTTGCTATGGTCTCTAACGGGACCAGAATTTCAGTCAAGAAATAAAGGAACATTTGAATGATGCAAGATAGACGACTACTACAGAGCAATAGAAACGGACCTATGTAGGATAACTACAAGAACAGAACAGCATAAAAGCATAGAAAGTATTCAAAAGTATTTCTCCTCTCCCCCTACCATTCCTTTGAACAATCATAGTTCATGGATTTTTCTAAGCACATAACTGGGAAGAGCAAACAGGGTGCAGCCCTGGTTCGCAACAGTCAGATCAGCTGGAAGGCGGCTCTCCACAGCCCGTCGTGATCAAAAGTCACATTTCAATCTGAAAGCTGTACGGAGCAGTGCAGTTTATCCCTACCTCTACTGTTGCCCTGTATTCTAGCACAACCTACACTTAGCAAAATAAATGGAGAAAACCAATTTGCTTCTTTGATCCATCAAGGGAGTGGAATAATCTGTGGAGCAAAAGTGAAAAGTTTCACAACTGTAGACAGAAACCACCATGAATCACACTCTCCAGAGTACAACTCCAACAGAAGAACAACCCAGTAAGCCTTCCATTTCATTATTCAAACATGTCAATATTTCAAATGACGAGGTTCAATATATTAACTAGGAAACTCACTTTTAACTAGTGCTCCACTGGCCCATTATCTAAAAGAATGGGCAGGATTTTCTTTTATTTAGTACTTTTTTCAGCTTACATGATTAAGACGCTTAGCATTTAAAGTTTGTTAGGTTTTTTTGGAAGAGACTATATGAGAATTTCTGATCATTAACTGACAGGAATGGATAGCCTTTTCTGAAAATAAGTATTGCTAGTGGTAAATAACATCATAAACAAAATAGAAATTATCTCTCCTTTTCATCACCTTACTCTGTCTCAATGTGGATTTTATTTTAGAATCTCACTAATTAAGCCTTATCGACTGATTTTAACCTTCACCTGTGTTCCTCAATGAGCTGAACTGTCAGGGCTATTGTTGCTATGCACCATTATGGCTGGGAAAACCTTTGTCTGTAAATTCAATTGATGTTTCTTATCTATGCTGTCAGTCTCCTCTACAGAAAAAAAAAAAGCGGGGCGGAAGCAGCTATCTCCTAACTGAAGTTCTGTGGCTGATGATAATTTTCTTGGGTTTTACAACATTACTACTTTACATCTACCAATATTCTGCATTTTCAATACCCACCTAGTACGGCTGGTACCTAGAGTCAGTGACAGAACAAACCCTGCAACTCATAACTGTTCATGCCAGGTAAAAAACACATCTTCACTAACAGGGAGCACTGTAAGGAAGAGTCATGCAAACACATAAAGAAAAAAGAGGAGAGAAAAAAACCCCAAAGGTCCAGAGACTGGATTAGCAGTGATGAATAGACCCCATAAGCACATAACAGCACGTAAGGGTAGCGTAAGAATGGGCAGTTCAGGAAACTAGCTGGCAGAAAACATCACCACAGCTCCAGAAATGCCTGCAATGAATGAACTGGAGTAAGGAGACTGTGAAAGATGGCTGAAGTTGTTAAACAGGAATCTAAGGATTATTATTATTATTACAGCACATTCAGGAAAAGTTTTTAAATAGCACAAGTGAGACTTACCTAGCTTGATACTATGTGTTAGAAACACCCAGGGAATTTGGGAGGATACAAGAATGCTAATCATATTGCAAGATCATATTCTTAGCTATTCATGTCAAAAGCAGGATAATCTAAAGCAGCAATTCTTGCATGCACTCAGGCTAGCCCCACACAGCTAGTGGGAATTTCAAGCATGATCACAGCAGAAATTTCTTTGGAAAAACCTCTAAGGTCCTTGAGCTTGTTAGGCAAATAAAGTTACAAAAGGAACGAAAACAAATACTACAAAACAACCTTAATTTTTCTTTCATTCAAGAACAAGACCAATTTTTCTCAAGCAACAGGAAGGAGCTTCCTCATTACTAATCTTCGGGCATTAAAAGTTAGTGTTCATAATAAGCTCGGAAGGACATTAAAATTATGTTTTAAAAAGAGCACAAGCGCTAAGTAATTCATGTAAGTAACATAAGCACTTGAGCGCAGCAAGTGCAGAGCAAAATCCAGCAAGTACTGTTGGCCTTGGGCATTTCTGCAGCATATTCCCAGACTTAAGAGCAAAAAGGAACACAGTTCACACAGGGTGTCTGAAGAGCTAGGAGGGTCTGGCAAGGCGGGCTTTATGCTAGAGCTAACAAGCCATCCTTTATTCAAAGTACTCCATGCAGATCCACCTGATCTTTTCTAGGTCCATTTAATTGAAAGATATACTTCAATGGGGCACAAGCATACAACCAGTTCAAAAAACATCCTAAAATGTACCTTTCTATACCATTAGGCATCAACTACCTGTAAAGATCTAGCAGTTTTATGCCCCTAGTCAGACGGTCTTTAATTGTAGTTAAAGTAATTAGTTTTACCAGTCTCCATGTAGGTACACTTGGAGTGGCACTGTAGCCCCTCCATACGGGGAAGAACAGGGGCTGTTAAAAACTGCTGTCTCATAGGAAATCTCACGGGAAAAGAGAAAGAGAAGAGGCAGAACCATAGCTTTTACACATGCAGGATGGGGTAAGATAGCTAATTAGATGGATCATAATGCGTTTCACACAGCCAAACAACCCCCAGACAGCCCAACTGCATTTGAGTCAATAATTCTGTCGGTTAGTTAAAGGATGATGCCGAGGGCACTTTTACAGCTGGCGCAATAGCATTTCAAACATCGGTATTTAAATGTCTCCCTCATTTAAAAATACCATCTAAGAGAGTTATTATTAAATTTACAGCATAACTTTCACTTATTGCTTAGATTTTTAATTATATTGCTACACAAAAAAAAAAAAAATCATTATTTGTCCTAGGCGATACCTTAAGAAATCATCATATAACATTCAAAATGACTTTTCTTCATAGGTATTTAAAAGCTAGCTTGACTAAACAAATATGTTTCGTTTGCGCAGTATTCTAGGAGGACTGGAAAGAAAAACCAATTAAATAGTACCCTATGGAAAAATACCTGCTGCTTTATTTTTCTTGAAAGTATCTAGATCTACACTAAGAAAAATCTTTCAAAAATATATCCTAGAAAAATCAACATTTTCGCCCACTGTGATTTGAATATTCTAATTCTGTCCAGTAGCATGTATCTGTGAAAAGCCATCATTAGATAATTTTCTGTCCCATAGCAACCACTTTGTTTTCTCAGGGAAATAAAATATTTTTACATCCTTAGGCAATACCTTTCTCTGTGTGGTTTCCTAAATGAAGCTGTTTGCAATCTAAAGCTAACATCACAATTTACACTGGGCTTCACAGAGATTTATATCTATTTATGTGGAAAATAAAATGCTAGCCATAGGCTTTTCTAACTGTATCTATGTGTGCATGTGCATGTACACAGAAAGAGAGAGAGCATTTCACATTTTATATAAAAAGCCTGGATTTGTTAACAAAATATTGCTTATTTAAAGTAACAGATTCAAGTTATTAGATGCATTTACATTATTAAACAATCATCTAAAAGAGAGCAATGGAAAGAAGAGTGAGGTAATGTTTTAACGATCTGAATGTGCAATGATAGTTTAGGTCTGACTTTGCTAAGTGATAAGAAAGTAAGAAAGACACCAGGGACTGTAAGCAGCTTGAGAGGATCTTCCTGTAACTGTCACAGCTGACAATTTTGTGGTAATCCACAAACTTCAGGGCTGCTGGCCAGAGCCACCAGTTCTCAAACGAGGGTTCTCAGTACTTTACCAAAGGTCTCTGTGGAGCTGGCTTTTTCTTAAAAGGGTTTTTTAATTATTAAATCACACTAAAGTGACTATACCTATTTTAAATAATTTACTGCTGCTATTGTACTGTGCAAGTCACTGCTCCAGTTCCCTACAGGCATTACACAGAAGCAAATGTGAAGAGAGGAGTACACAGTGTAGTAGTATGCACCAAAATAATGGCAAAAAAAACCCCATAGAAGCAGACTTCATACTACACTATGACTTACTGTAATCATGTGAGAGCTTGGGTGCTGACCTGAATGTTGTCTCCATTCAAGCATAAAAGGGCTATCATGAAAGAAGAATTCCAATTTTTTTTTTTTAATTTGGCAATCCTATCATGTCATTTCATGACATCAAAATGTTACCGATTTAAATTTTGACAATGAGGGGCACTGGAATGTGAAAAACTCTCCCAGGGGAAAGTGGAAATGCTTGAGATATGGAAGGCTAAACAGGATGCAAACACCCACACAAAATGCTGCAGGACGATAGTAAGCTGGAAAAATAAGATTCAACTAGCTGTTGTACTACACCAGATCTTTAGCAAATCCAATTGCTCCAGCTAAATTTTGAAAAATAAAACATCAAGGAGATTACAAAGGGTGAAGCTTTGAGTTTTCATAACTGTTCATTAGGATTGCTGATTTCAGCAAAGATGAAATGTTTCCATCTCTATTTACCTTGGCTTTTGAAATGAAATACAGAAAGAAGACTAGTAGGAATCCATTTGTTCTCTTTGTACAATTTCAATTTTTTGTCATTAAGCTTTAATGTAAGGAAAAGACATGATCTAAACAGTGTTTATATCAATGATGATGCAATGTGATGGGTGCACTGCATAATGTCATATGATATCAAAAGATGTGTCCTGGTGTAACCTTCCTTATACATAGTGAGAAGCCTCTGAAAATACAGAAGGCAGCTAACAGCTTTGAAGCCGTTACTGGAGAGTTGTCACTCGCTTGCAAGAACTGAATACGATTTGTGACTATCTAGCTTTAATGGTCCAAGTTGCTCAAATGCTTAGTTATGAAACTATGCCTTCATTAGCTTCTGAAAGGCTCATCTTTCTTCTTTAATTTATTAAGATTTTTGTCATATAAGCACTGAAAAGAACTGTACAAAATCGACTTAAGGCAAGTTGTGTGCTCCTTTGTTTTGGGGCTGACTCAAAGCTGCACTAATTAAACCAGAGCTCCCCAACGGGGCTTCTCGTTCCATCAGTCACAGATGCCTGGATGATGGGGACAGTTCAGTCACACTTTCGCTCATGCTGTGCCTTCTGAAACAGGGAGGAATGATGTAAGACCTTGCTGGGCTTAGGGAACTGCTAAACCGTCAGTTAAGTCGGGTCTGGATCAGCTCAAAGCTGCTGAAAAGATATAAATTAGCAGAAGCAGGACCAGTAGTTTTGCTTCTTGGTTTTGTAACCCATTTGGGCATTTTGGTTTTCAATACTTTGTATAAATTCCAAAAATACTTTGTATAAATTCCTCTTCAGTGCACGTTCATAGTTTTAAGAATTAGATCAGCTCTCAGTGCCTTTTTTATAGATATAAGATGATGCCCCATACTGTGTGTTTATGAACATTTTATCAGGTAAAGATGGAGCAGAATTAGGAACCCATGAGATTTTAATTCCTTGTTAAGCAATTGTCATGGCAGATTCTGACAAGAACAGAAAATGTCATAAAACTAAGCAGAACTAAGCAGTCCTCAAGATAATTTCCAACTTCTAATAAAAACAGAACACGGTACACCTATACATTTCATTACAAAGGCTGTAACCATGGTAGAAAACGCAGCACAATTTGATTCTGACAACCTATAATCCTAGTTCTACCACAGTTTGAATAAAAATTTAACAAAATCTCCAAAGCCATTACATTATAACTTTAAACCAAGAAAAACAAAACCTAATGAAACTGCATTGAAAACTTCCTATATTTTAGGTAGGGCTCAGGGGAAAGGCTTAAAACATATTACAGCACAGCACACCACCACTTTGGCTGAACTAACATCAAATGCACTTGAAAAGATACCTGCCTGGAGAAGAGACTACTAAGGGGAACTGTGAGCAAATGATGGTAGGAGATTGGAGATTCACTGTTAAGACCCCAGGCATGGATAACAACTTCCTACGTTGGACAAAAAGGTAGAGTAGCCACTGCACGATATTTCAGAGGTTCACCAAACTGAAACATTCTCATAAAAATTTTGACTTCACTGACACTGAACTCTCCTGCTAAACCAAAAGAGTGTTACTGGAAATTTCTAAACAGCTCTAAATGGGTCAATGCTGCGTAGGCAAACTTAAAAGCTGTCAACCCTATCAATATTGCAGTTACCAGGCACTGTCGGTCTTCATAAATGCCAATCTAACAGAATCTACATCCCAACAATTTCTTATAGTAATGTGTAACTACACACTGAGTAATTTTTTTTTTTCCTTTGAGACATAACAATGACAACTGACAATAATGAAATTTATTCTAACTGAATGTCCCTCACCGGGAGTTTAACTGACCTCTCTTCAAACTTTCTCCACAACAGAGAGGCAAATTCTACTGTAATACAAAGGCTGTCCCGTATGACTTCTTCCTCCAAAACGTACTGTGCAAGCCTTTAAGAAAACAAGCGATCTGAATTATGTCTTACACTCATGATAGAAAAACTATTGGTTAATTCATCCCTACTGATTTTAAAAGAAGTTTGTTTGGTTTTTAGCAACCTGTGAATTGTGGCTTTTGTTGCTCCAACATGTATTTAAGTTCTTAAAATACTTCCTTTGATCCAGCATCAAACTGTTAGTCACACTCATTTCTGAAACTCAGATCCACAAAGAGATAAAGTACAGTTAAAGTGACAGAAGAGACAGACAAGCAAACACACCTAAAATAACAATAAAGTATGTTTAACATTTCCTTTATACTTCTGATAATACTAAGGGGACTGAAAAATCTAAGATTTCTTGTTCTTTTGTTAAAGTATTTGAAGCATTTTATTTCAAGTTTTGAGAACTTAGTTATCCTAAAATGGCTTCTGTCACTCATTGCACCATAAAAAATGGATGTGCATATACCCAGATGTAGGTACACACGTCCACAGACAAGTGGGCTTGCTGTGGGCATACGACAAGAACTCTTTATGTAAGCTTTCCTTGTCTAAACTGTTCTTGATAAACATTTTACATGAACAAATACGGTAAATTGGAGCTCGTATGTTCTACAACTGTTCTCCTATTTGCAGAGCCCCTGGAATTCTGCATGGCTCGTGGAGACACTTCGCAAATCTCAGGGCAGCATCGAGGCCATTGTCTCAAATTCCAAAGTCAGGGTGTTCAAAAGGACCTCTATGCCCAAATTCTGTTGGCTTTGAATAAAAATTAAGCAGCTATTTTTTTGATACTTAAAAAAATTCCAGCCTACATTGTTCGATGAAATTTGGAGTCTTCCTATTAAAAACTGAATTGTAAACCATATTAAAATACCAATATACTAACACAATGTAACGTATCAGTATAAATTAAGCAATAACCATTCTCTCAAAAGAACCTGGAAAAAAACCCCTATCCGGATTCAGAGAAATATTTATACATAATTAGTATCCTATTTATTACACATGAGAAATATTAAAATCAATTTTAATTAAAATCAATGTTTTAAGGTTTTTCACAAAAAACACAGTACATCAAAATTAAATGGATGACACTTTATAGTAGATGGAAGACAGGTACACTGAGAACTATTCATGGGGGACTACCCATGTATTGCAATGAACATCTTAATCTGTAGTTACATAGTTTTAAAAAAAAAAATCTCAATGCATATTAGTCTCTCTTTCGAGCTATTGTTCTGACAGCTTGCAATTTAAAATTGCTAATTTGGTCCATATCACAAAACATTTATTTTTTATGCAGAAGTTTTCTAACCAAAGCTGTCCTTTTTCTGCTGCACTGTTACTGGCTTTCCCAGGAAAAAGGTAGGTAGGACCATGTAGAGTAGACTACCTGCATACGGAATCCTTGCTGAAAAGTCATCCGCAAGAAGACTGTGAGATGAGGTGCAGAACTGCATTATTTTTCCTTGACAATATAAATACCCAGCACTCCTTACAGTAACACCACTCTTATTTTAGGAGTGTTACTCTCAAACATCTCAGGAAAATACAGCCCCCTAGCATTCTGTTTGACATACTGTATGCATGATTTCATATATCTGGACATAGTATAAAACATATTAAGAAGAGGTTATTCTATTAGTCACAATGAATAGCATCTTACTAAATCTTACTAAAAACACTTTCTCTATTCCATCCATCTTTTCAACATTCTGAGGCCTGCATGTGGAGTTCAGAGTCATTTGGAGCCCAGAATCTTTAACAGACACTCCCTTTATCTACTGCCAACTTAAGCTCAAGGCAACAGAATATGAGTCTGTGAAGCCTTTCCTTATGGGAAAGCTATGCTCCTAAAATACCTCTGTGTTTCATTGATTTTCCTTCAGCAGGAATAAGAGCGCCAAATCAGACCTTCTACTACTGCCCCCAAACAGAAAAATTACCATGGTTTAACCCTTACCTGCCAGCAACAGATTCCGGGGACTTCTACTTGGATATGGGAAGCAGGATCCTTTAAGAAGGGCAAGGAATGAAGGCAACATCAAAAAGAAGTTAGGTGTCAGAATTTGATTTTAAGGGGAAAATTTGAAAGCAAAATTTTATGTAAGTGAAGCTCTTCTGATGGCATGATTTGAAAAGGGAAAAGTGAGCAAAATAAACATTTAGAAGAGATGAGGAAGCAGACTCTAGTTTCACTCAGTTTCTCCTACTCTGCTGTCCCTGCCACTTTGCCCATGAAATGAGGAAAGGAAAATGGAAGGTAATGGAAGGTAATGAAGAATGTTAAACGTGATTAAGGATGGCAGAGGAAGGTGACACAGGGTTTGGAAGACTGGAATATCTTAGCGATACACCTGGAACAATGAGAAAGACTGCTGTAACTGTAGCGTTTGGAATTACACATGTGAAAGTCAGGGACCACTTTCTGTAGTGGTGGACAAGACACCAACAACACCCCCCTCCCTGCCCTTGTAGCATTGGAATCAGAATCACCGTCACAAAAAGATCACTTATCTTTCTGGAAAATAGCATTCATAGCATGTTTTGTAATTATTTCAAACTTAAATCACATCATCTCAAAATATTTTTTCTCTTTTTCCTCTCTATTATTCTTTGGTTACATTTTGAGAATTCATATTGTACAACCTGATACTAGGAAAAAACTAACCCTTCTAAGAATGTGCATTTCTGCCAAATATTTTCTCTGCAATTTTTAGTGTCTGCACATCAAATACTATAAAAAGTCCACAAAATACTCATTGGCCTGTTTTTGAATATTTATGGACTTCTATTATGATAGCTATTAATCTATATCTGCTTTTTAAACATATGCACCACTCTGTGCCTTATTTACTATACCTCTACAATTTCACACGCTTTCAATCTTTTATCTTATGAAATGTCAGATAAGTTTAGTTTAAAAGCATTATTTTACAATATACTTATCTAAAGTTCGTGTCTGGATGTCTGTAAATTCAAGGGATATTGTTACATTTGGGGAGTTTGGAAGAGTTGTATTTTATAAGACTGTTTTGTTCAGCAGCATGAGTCCATATTTTAGGAAGTTCTTTCTAACCACACTCCCACAGGACTCTCATAATCAAACACCATTTTCCAAAGTATTTGATATGTCAGATAAATCCCTGGAAGTTTTCACAGTTCACATTTGACCATTCCAATTAAATATTTTGGTTAGAATGGCCCATGACAAGTTTCAGAGTTTTGATATTTTAGGGATCAAATTATGATCTTGAATAGATGCCCGATAATTATAAGCCTAACCACAAGCAAAAAGAGCAATGATTGTGCTTTAATCTTCTAGCATTGTGGGATATAAAAGGGTATTTTCTAATAAGCTGAAAAAGGAGAAAAGATCTGCCTGCCCCAGGGACTGAAACAAGGGTACATTAAGATACTCAAATGCCCCTTAGTAAATTAATAAGGGAAAAATTTGAAGAGGTTTTCCTACAAAGTGGATCATGGGTGGGTTTATTTGCTGCTTCAATTGTCACAGCGCTCAATGTGTTTAGATCTACCTATATGAAACCTTGCACATATTATACACAAGCATTGCATGTATCTGTGCCTCAAGGTTGCTTGTGCAGGAAAGGATACTCCAATTACCCCTTGGGCCCATACTAAAGAGTAAGAAGGAGGTGCAAGAAGGAATCAGTGTTCTGAGTCCATAAAACAAGTTAACCCTAGTGGCAGAAGAACAAAAAAAACCCTGTTCCTGATAGTTTTCAGGAAGCTTAAGCAGCAGGTACAACAATGTAACATTGAAATCTTGAAGGGGAGTCCCGAGGAAAATAAACTCGTAATGGAAAATTGGCAACTGACTTTTTCATTGTAATAACAGGTATTTAAATGGAAAAGAAAAGAAAAAGCAAACATTGCCAATATTTTGGCATTTGTAGGAGTTATCCAAAAAAAGCATACCTAGGTTCTCTACAGCTTTAACCTGAGAAAAAAAATGCACATTAATGCTGCAAAGGAGCTGACACTTTTCATCTGCAGCCCACTCAGCCAAGGAACATCCACTTATATACCCTCATGCATTATTCACCAGGAAAACTGAAATAATCTACCAGTGGTTAAGCAGCTCAGAATCAAATGCAAATCAAGGGAAAGCAGTTAAGAACTAGGATCATTCACAACCTGCTCTGAACTCCTGACACTCCTCCACACCGCAAGCCTGAAGACTCCTGCAGGAGCCGCACAAATCACCACAAGGCCAGTCCCAGCGGCTGCAGGTGTTTGGCACAACTTAGCCTGAAAATTGGCCTGCTTCTGTAGCGATGGCAAAAGCACTGACCTGTGCCCATGCTTTGAAAAGGAACTTGCTTTATTTTGTATTCAAGTAGATTCTCACTCCCTTTCAATAAAGGTGGGTTCTTTGGCACACATCCAAGAAAGTGTGACTTTTTTTTAATTATTAAAAGCCTGTGTTTACTGTAGCACTGACTACATTTATATTCATTCTTTATCTGACTATGAAACTTCAGATATACAATAGTCAAGCATAAAAACAAAGTTTTGTAAAAATTTTTCCGATGAGGGAAGAAGTTATTGCTGGCACCATCTTCATTTTCAATAGTAAGATTCAATGGGAATTACCTTAGACCATGATTTATAACAATTATTTTATTATCTTTAGGAGTATACAACAGGAAAAATTAAGATCAGAAACAATAAATTAATTTTTAAATCACAGTGAGAAGCTAAAAGCCCCATTAGCCGTTAAGAAGTTATACGCCATTACTTACAAGCTAATGTGAACAGTAGAGGCATGCATAATTTTTGCAAGTTTATACAAATTACCCTGGACAAATTTTCCATGAAATCTACATAACCCTTATATTATGAAGTATTTCCATGTGTCTGAATTTATTATCATCGATGCATACTCAGGCGGTTGTAAACTCCACGCATTAATGTTCATTAACAGAATTTAATAGCTTTAACCCTTCTGGTTTTAAGGACACTCATTGTACTGTTTGTATTTAGGCAGCGCAGTTTTTCCCCACAGATTGTACACAGCAAAACAGATTTCAATTCAATGGAAAATGATGTTTATTTTTCAGACAAGTCATTTTCAAGGAAAAAAAAAGCTAGATTTAATCAACTAGTTAGTTATTTCAACAGTTGGTTGAACCCAAAAATTCTGTTGGCAGCCCTAGACCTGATCTTTTGAAATTACAGAATGACAAATTACAACAGCAAACATTCTTGTCATAACTGTAAAATTAGAAAGTGTAAAATAATGAATAAAAATATCAAATATGCCTCACTCTAGGTGGCAAAAAAAAAAAAATCTATTAAGGTCATGCATTTTTGCAGTCCTTTCAGATATAGATTTGACTGTCAGAAAGCCTAAGACAAAAAAAAAAAATCCTAAATTTCAGATATTCCAGGTACAATGAGAAAAACATGCTGTTGATGAAGAAGAAAAATCAGATCAATAACCACCTCCACCTAGAATTCAAGATGAAATATTGTTTCAGTAAGAATTTGGCTAGTATCTTAGAATATTCACACACTTTTTAAATGGTCGGAAACACTACTGACATAAAAGACTATATGAGCAGCGCATTTTCTCTAGTTCAATGGTATTTCCCTTCATGGATTTTCAGTTAAATTTGTTCTTTTAGATCTGCTGGAATAACATCTGGCATGTGACAATTACACTGTATCGTAGAGATTGTGTAGTGACAACACACCACTTAGTCAAGGGAAACAGGACCCCATGTCAGAGAGAACAGGGTTCGGTTCTCACTTTACAGAAATTACCAAGACATTTTTGATGTTCATATAATCCAGACCAAAACTCTACTTTCATGATGCCTTCTTGAAGATTTCCATGGAGATATCTATACTTTTCACTAGGAAGACCAAGCACAAACACATCCTGAAAGAATGTTAACCTCCGATTCTCAGGATCCTAGGTACTTCAAACACGATGCTTTCACTATAAAGCTATATTAAGTTCTCCACAGACTGTTTGGAGGCATTTCGTTGCCAAAAATAAATTTAAGATCAACTGAAATTTTAAAAAATCCTTTGTAATAAGTTATTTAATATCAATAGCACAGTGTACACACATACTCAAGATTGCTAATTGAACCGATTATTCATTTAGGTTGAATAATTGAGATCTCCTATGCTTCTATTGCTGATCCAAGATATAAAGCAGTAGCATTCTAGAAGAAGATGAAATATGTACCCAAATATTTTGCCAAATGCTTCAGAACTGGCACCTCTCTTCACATATAAACTATGTGTTACAGGAGAAAATCTTCAGTATCATTAAACATAGAGATCTGATTTTGATTTCAAGCTTCTTTTGGGTCAGTTCAGAAAAAAAAAGGTCGGCTCTAATGGCTTTATTTTATACACGTGTAAATCTTGACTGTGTGTGTTCACGTCTTGCCACATCAGAAGCAAGCAACCCATAAAATGTTATTTAATACAGAAATATGAAAGCTATTTGAAAAGGACACCCTGTAGCTTTTATGGGATTAATATACATGTAATGGCTCTATCATGAAACAAAAATGGTCAGAGTATGCGAATCGTCATGACTAAAACCCATTTCTTGTAATTCCACATCTACAGATCTGTATAAGGAAGTTAAGTCATAGACTGCTATTTATTTGATAATGTTCTCTAATGAGCCTATCTGTCTACTAGCCTGACATCCCATGAAACAAATTCTGGACTTGGACATTTCGCCTCTTCAAATAGCTCTGCTCACTGTAACAACTTAGTAAAACGCTGATCTTGGGTGACAAGGACTCACATAGGAGTTAAGAAACGTACCTTATTTTACCACTGATGTCCACTGACGGTCAAATGACTCGATACTACACCAGTGTCACCCAATATCATCATGCCCTGCTTACCCAATCCCTTACAGGCACCTCTCCCGTAGCAGAGATGATGTTGGTATTCCCAAAGTCAAATTTTAGAAGTATTTACCAAGAAAAAACAACAGCAAAAACTTGCCAAAATTCTGTGACTTCTTTAACATGATATGATACTTGGCTGACTTTTCTTTATTGCCTGGAAGCAATTCAACCAGAATAGAGACTTTAATCCTCCACAACATGTATTTTAATGACTCATTGTTTTCGTATTCCTTTCTAGTTTCCATAAAGCTTAATGGACTTGAGCATGATTATTAAAACACTGCAAACAAAAAAACCCTTTACTTTTGTCAAAAAAAAAGTAGTATATGACAAAAACAATTTAGCTGTAACCAGTTAAGGACATTCTAAAATTAGAGCCTGTTGTGTTAGGGATGGTAACAAAGTGTCTAAGCCATATGCTGGTGTAATCTATAAAAGCTAGATACAAAGCTTATGTCGTTGTAACTTCCTGTTTCAGAAACCAGCATAACCGCTATTGTACATGAACCCAGTATTAATCAAATAATTTTAGATTTTAATTTGCATATAATGCTGGATCAGTACAAACATTTGGATATCACAAGTACATCAGAGTTTTATCTTCGTATGTCAAGAATGTGCCATTACCAAATACTAAATATAACTAAATGGGGAATCTTTGGTTTTAAACAACTCTTTACTCCCAACTTACTCCATTTTTTCACTTAGACAGAAGATGCAAATCAGAAGAGAAGCAGATTTTTTTAATTTGCATAGATATTTTTCAGATCGCATAGGACACAGCCCACCAGCCGCCAGAAACAGACTTAATAGATTTTGCCTTTTTTCTTCTCCAGGAGGAAACCCGAACACACCCTAAGATAAGGCACTAGCCTAAATCCGTAATAATTTATGTGGATTTTATCCAGATTGACACTTCTTTAATGCAGAACACGATTTGCCACTTGCATAACAGAGTTTAGACACCAGAAAAACTTCCCCCATCAATTGAACTATTTCCCTCATCAGCTGGCACAGAATAAACTGCAACTGATTATTTAGATGTAGACACAGGTGGAAAACAGAAACCCTAACTGTTCTGCAAAGAGGAAAGTACGCAGGGCATAGTAATTCCTGGGTACCTACAGCAGGCGCGGTGGTCATTTCCAGCCCACAGGATGCTGTGCCACAGCATTCAAAACAAAGCGCCGTCACGATAGCGACCAGAGCACCACCCCGTGCAGGGACCCCGTTCTCCCTACCACTGGCAACACCCCAGACGCAACGCCAACGCACCAGAACAGGTGCTCCATTCTTTTACCTTCCAATTATGTGCAGCAAAGAAGAGGCAGATCCGTCAAAAAGGGG
This sequence comes from Fregata magnificens, assembly GCA_013389945.1. Lineage (NCBI taxonomy): Eukaryota > Metazoa > Chordata > Aves > Suliformes > Fregatidae > Fregata > Fregata magnificens. Next base: position 45,059 of record WAAD01016301.1, read on the forward strand.
GAAACCCTAAACTATCTTTTGGATAATTCCATAATTGTTTTTTTAGAAATAAGAAAATGTAAGTAAATCAATGAACAAATCCCAAATTCTGCTTGGGAATGTCACATAATTAAGTTCACCATACAATCAAAAAGTTCTTAGTAAGTACTACTCCCTCCGCGTCTCTGGACATGCCAAAAATTATGCTTAATTGTGTAAAATTTCTGCCAGTAAATAACTTTTGAAATATACTTTCTAAGATAATAGCCTGTACTCGACAGAAGGATGAGAAGCACTGTTAACCCACAGGGATTTGGATTTTGATGCAACTAGATCTTCTCTTACTGAAAAAGAAAAAAAAAAAAAAACCAAAAAAATCTTTCAGTGGAGGCATGTGGAGAGAAACCTCCACCAGCTTTGGAGGTAGCCTGGCTCCAAGCTTTAGCTTTTGTCAATAAAAATGATGAAAGGGAAACTCTTCTCCATCCAGCCATCATCAGAAAACATATGTTCTCCCACTATGCACAACCAAGCTACCAATAAAAAAAAAAACAAACCCCAAACCAAAAAGATGACTGCATTATTTACCACAAGGAGGAAAACACAGACCTGTGTTAAAAATCCAAAGAAGTCTCTGTATAGGAATCTAGCTAATATAAATTTGCTGTCATTTAGTTGAAATAAGAATGTGCATCTGTTGCTTATGAAGACGTCTGAATAAACATTGTTATGCTAATGGGTCAAGAGAAAAAAAAAAATACTCTGTACTCAGTACAGATTAGAAAGGAGGAATGGCAGCAGTCTCTTGGGATTACTTTTAGCTATTTTTAATTCCTAAACTCCAAACCAAATGTCGCAGAACCTGTAAAACATGGAAGTTCATGGATCCAATGTAAGACCAATAACATATTTTACAAGTGCTTGTAATTTCTTCTTTGTCCTAATGTAATCTTTTTTTGGAGGCAGGTTAAACTATTAATCCATTGCTAGCAGCCTAATGCTATCATAAACCAAGGCCAGACCTGCCAGTAGTTGTGACACAGCAGTATGTAAGATACCACGGTACTCACTATACTTGAAGCTCAAGTATCTCACTTTCAGAATTTACTGCCATTCAGTGCAACTGCTGCACATACAGTGGCATGATAAACAAAGAGAGTTTTAGCTTTGTATCAGTCAGGCTCTGAAAAGGTGCAGAAGATTACCCCGCATAGGGCTGAAATTCAGCCTTGCTCTCTTTTAGGACAAGGGGCAAAGAAAGGATTTTCCTTATCCCGATAATCTTACAGTTTCCTACAAAATTGCTGAGGGAAAGGCCAAGTTGACATGCAGAAATCTTAGCAACTTCCTCAGACACAGGAAAGGGTTGTATTTTATAGAGGCATAGAACTTGAATAACCAAGGCAAAGAACTGGGAGAGCACAGAGGTACAATACAGAACAGAAAAGCTGGCACTGACAAAAGCGAAAGAAAAATGAGGAAAGGTGACAACAAAGGAAAGAAACAGGAAAGCAATCACGATTAAATGGAAAAGTGATCTGAAACAGGCAAGATGCAATCAGCTGAAAAAATGATAAAATCCTTATTTGGGGTGGAATTAGCAGTTAGACAAATCCAATACAGGATACGAGTACTTGGTGGCAGTGCTGAAGAAAAGGCTCTGGATGTTAGAGCAGATCACAAACTGATTGTGTACTGCTGGGGCAGACAAATGAGCTCATTCTAACCGTTCCTCAAGCCAGACTGACACTCTATCAATAGGTTAGTACAGCACCAAGCTACGCTAACAACCTGCTTGCTTGGAGGCTTTCTGATGTTAAACATGGTTCAACACAAAGCTTAGCTCTACGCCTTTCAGTTTAAGTGGTTTCCCAGTTGCTGGCTCTGAGCACACGCAGAAAACTTCTGCGACTGCCTTCAAAAAGCATAGATATACTTGGAGTCACAGTACTGCAGAAAAAAGCAAACATAACACTAAGAGGCGTAGAGAGCACTGTCTTAGGCACTCAGTTGCTGGTACTCAACCACGGTATTGCATATGGATCAACCAGAGAGAGTTTAGGGGACAAGAAGAGTGTCCAAAAGTCCAAAGGATCTATGGGGAGGACTGAAATGGTTTGGCTAGCTTAGCCTTAGGAACTTTTTCTTGCCTTTCTGCTACACTGCAAGTCATCATAAGTGATTCTCTGCTATTTTTCTGGGTTTCACCCCACGAATACCAGACTGCACATCAACTATCGCAGAGCAAGATCCCAGTCCTTGCACCCTGCGGCCAGGTCAGTGTCAGAGTCCCTGTGTTGGCTGGTGGCTTCTGCACAAAGGAACACAGCATCTCCCTTCGTCCCTCCAAGCTCCATACAGTCCAGTCAGTTGTCCATTTTTAAGACAGGGGACCACTGGGTTTAAGCACACACCCCCAGTAGATCGTATGCTTCCTCCTCTGGGGAGAAAGAGCCATCAGGTTCCTCAGCATCTCCTCACTTTCTGCAGATAACAGCTTAATACCGAATGCTAAACAAGAATGCCCTGGAATACCCACGGATAATGGGAGGGAGAAAATTTCTGAGCCACTGGTGCTTGAGAATCCTTTATTCAAAAACCTAAAAGCATTTTTCATAGAGTTATCTGGAAATAGTCAATTGACCAATGAAATATAGCTAACAAAAGGTACTACTGAACTTTTTAGTTTATTTGGTTTTATATGCATTGTTTCCTGCCTTTAATTTTACTTCCATGCCCTCTCAGAAACGGAATCTCACAGATATATCCTCCCCTTTATTTTCCTGTAATAACATCATAGCAGTTTTTTCTGGTTATTCACAATCTCTTTGTTCCCTTCACAGCTTTTCCTAGTCATAGAATGAAGAAATATGTAAAAATAGGCCACAAGAAACTAGACACACTTGATCTGTGCAGCAAAAATAGAGCTCTTTAGCGCCTGGCATTCTCAAGAGTGTTAATGAAGCTGGCAAGATAAGCCATGCTTTGACCCAAAATAAAAAGCTTAGACCTCAAAAGAAGGGTAAAGATAAATTTGAGCTAACACAAAAATTTCCGTGGACTCACGGGCTCTTTTGATTTCTTGCAAGGTATGACCCCAGACATCTGGACAACTGCTACATGGACAAGCAGGAGGGATTGGGTTTCCTTTTGAAGGCAAAGACAGTGAGCCTGTACAGCACAAGATAAAGCATGTCTCTGTGGGATGGGGGCTACGGGGACTCTCATCTCTGCAGGACCACTCACATAGGTGGGACATGCAGGAAAAGGGCAAGTAATGCACATGAAAACATTAATTTTAGTCTGTTAAAATCCCTGAGGTCAAGATACACGTGTACCTTGGTGCCTGCAATCCCAGAAATACTAGAAGTACTAGTGGCTGGGTGTTAGTCCAAAAAAAAAAAAAAAAAAAAAAAAAAAAAAGGGAAAGAGAGACTTAAAGGACAAACCAGCAAGGTGACAGTCTGCACTTGGAAGGCTTTTTTCAGGAGCAACAAATAATTTCTTCAGGATAAACACATTACTTGTGTTAAATTATAGATTTGATAAGGCACATTTAAAACTGAAAACACATCACAGAATTTATGTTAAATTTTGCTATCTCAGGTGTTCTAAAGAGATATAAGAGGCAGTTTACCAAGTAGGAAATGCTGTAATACAAAAGATTTTATACAGAGAATGGAAATTTATCAAGTAATGTTTTTTTTCATAAGAGAATACTTTAGGAGGAGGAATAAAACCTGGGCATTTTATTGTCATAGTTTCCTTATTTCCGAAAGCCAAACAGCTAGGATTATAGTTTTAAGATGGTATCTTTACTAGGGTACTGAAGTCCTAGTCTACTGGAGTTAGTAGAAATATATAATCAACAGAAAAGCAGATACTCCTACACACATACAAATAATACAATCTTAATGCTGTAAATCTTCCTGCCTCTTCAGTTCAATAAATCTTTTGTTGTTTTCATTCAGCATGGATTTCATCCAATTATAGCCACTCTGCTAGATAATATTTACTCTGCAACCTCTTCTGAATCAAGATGGTATCATAATTCTGTCTTTTATGAAAAATTCTGAAGAATTATTTCAGCAACATTACATAGAAAATGGAGCAGAAAATAGTCTTTTGACTTCAAAACCTGCATATGAAATTATTAAGACACACATAGAAAGGGTAAGGAAAAAAAAAAAATCCAAACAGAATAGAGATTCACTGAGAAAACAGTCTTGTTGCACACCAGTAGGACTCCCAGGCCATGCAGGGCACGTAAACTACACTGCCCTGGACAAACTGTAGGAGACTGGAGTGCACAGCCCAGTCTGGTACTTGCAGCTGTCCCGATGGAAGACGTCTGCCCATGTATCAGGGAATGAGCAGAGATGCTCCAGAGAAAGAGGTGCAAAACAATAAGCTCATTCCATAACCAGTTTATTTATTAGTATTTATATCTATAGTTACACCCAAATACAAAAGTAGGTTTAGATAGGCTAGTAAATAAAATTTTGTCTAATCGGTTAACTTGGAACCTGAAGAAATTAAAATTGTCATCCCTTAACAACATATGCCATCCATAAATTCTGTCTTATATTACTATGTTTAGAAATAATTCACATTTTTCAACTATTCCTGAAAACACACAGAGCCAGATAACTCCACAGTAATTATTTCTCCAATATCCTTAAAAACCAGTTACTGTAACAAACAACACATACACCCTTTAGGACCGCCACTTGCGACTGGAGAGAACCATGGAAACCAGTACACAAGACATCCTTTTGATTCAGCTGCCCTTAGAACTGCAAAATACAGAAAAATCATCTAAAACATTTTTTTGTCAATGAAGTGGACAGCTGGCAATGAAACAAAAGAGGTAAAAAAAAAAAAATCTCCAAACACCAGCTCATTAAAATAGAGGGGGAACAACGGAAAAGGTTCAAGTAGTTTCAATGGCCTTGGACTTCCTGGGAACTCTGTCCAAGATTCTAAGGAGATCTGATTTAAATACTCGGAAAGTGTTTACTCTGAAGATATCTTCCACAGTGTGACAAAACCTTGACTGCAAAGAGATACAGCTTATCCTGAACTCCAAGGGAAAGACTGTCAACTCAGACATAGCCCAGGAGATTGAGATATAAATGGAGTAACAGCAACAGCGTGAAATATTGTGAACAGTGTGAAATACAGTGTGAAATATTACACTCATTACAAAGCAGTATGCTTCAAAGCCTATCCCTTTATCAAGCCTCATCTATAATTTGAAAACAAATGGTCTTCTACAAGGATACTCTTTCCTTTTAAAGACACTGCATATTACCAGATCAATTTTCACAGAAATTCTGACATGAATACCTTGTTATGAAAATCAGATTATTCATAAGATATTAAAACAATCTTTTTCAGTGAAGCCTCGGTTCTTAAGGTAAATTGCCAAACCATTGTATATTGAATGGAAAACATAACATCAACTTAATTTTGATAAATAATTTAGTTTGGAAGAAAACTAGTATGTTTAGCTGTTAAAAATGATATAAATATAAATTTAGCATAATAGAAAGAGGAGTTCAAAGTAAGGGAGTCACTGAAGTGTAATAAATCTGTTCAAAATGGAGGATATTAGCAATTACTGCAAAACAACTTTAAAAGGTTATTAGTAAAAGAAAAATATTATCCTTGCAATCACTAAGCTCATGCAAATACTTAGTTCTATATTCATACAAAGTTTTTTATTCATACAAAGACTTGTTTTATATGATCAGCAATGTAACTAAGTTGCTTCTGTATTTGGAAGGCTATCCTCATCCAAATCCAGTTAGTCCGTGGAAGATGTTCCTTTCCCCAAGTGGGAGTTACATTGAACCTAACTATTTTTAATAACGCCACTATTAAGATATACACTGGCACATAAAAATCCACATATTCAGAAATTACAAATCCACCCTTGTGGCATTAGTCTTATCTTTGTAGCCTACTGGTAGCATAATTATATAAAGGAAATTATTCGGTGCATAAAAAGGCTTGCGATGAAGTGCTCAGCATGAGGACCTACATTACATTGAGAGTTGTTTTTGTTTTTTTTTTAATTCCTCTCCCTTTTTGTTTTTTTGTTTGTCTGTTTGTTTGTTTTTTTAGTCCATCTCTGTATTTGCTTTGGGAAACACAGGAATTTTCTTCAGGAAGCATTCCTGACTATTCTTCTCAATCTCTATTTTGCCTTTTTTTTTTTTTTTTTTTTTTTTAAACTCTAGCATTTATTTCATGTTCTTTCATCTCTTTCTCCTGTGTTCTCGCCATTGTAAATGGGAGAAATAGAAATCCATGGGATTCTGCACACATCTATTTCTCCATTTGTCCTACCTCTATTTTTGACCTGGCTTCACTGTTTCACTGTTTGAAATCCCACATAGCGTTTGACACAATCTTAGAGAGCTCTTGAGGCTCATGTTGAAAAACGATTTCAAGAAAATACATTAACTTTTCAGGAATACTAGAATTCTCTGTGAGACGCTTCAAACAATTTTCTTCTGTACTATCCTTTGTTGGGCTGCCTCATATCTTACACCTGCATTGAAGGCTCCCTGCCTTATCATACTAGGTGTGGGCCCTCTGATATCCTAATATTGGTATTGCCATTCAAACCCTCCTGTTTTGTTACATAGAGACCTATATATATCATGATTGAAATGCACTGATCACATACTTTCAAAGGGCATACACTCTTAAAAAAAGCACAATTATAGAAAGTCTAGGGATACAGATTTTACAGGACCCTGAGAAAAGTTAGCAGAAAGGCGCTTAAGATAATACTGATCAAATAGCAATAGAAATAAAAACCACCAAGTGCATGGTAGCTTCTTATATTCAATTTAGGCCTCCATTCAAGTTTTACATCTCCTCCTCAGAGTTTTTCCTCTCTAATAGTTGAGATCAGCTACTTGTTGCTAAGAAAGGAGTGGCTTTAGAAGAGAAATGTGAGCACAGACACAGTAGAGTCGAGAAGACTGAGCTATACTCGGGGTCCAGTTGCTACAGCCAGACAAGCTGGTATTAGAAACAAGATACGTCTGTTTAATGAAGGGGTAATCAACTCCAGAACAATTAACAAATGGATCCAAAAACATCAGATCGCAAAACTAGGATACAATTTTCCAAATCCCCTTTACATTATTACAGGTCTTTAACAAGACAAAATGTTTTTTCCAGTTATAATCCAGTTCAAGCAGGAATTTATTAATATAAATTCTGTAATCTGCACTATGGAGAAGGTCAGACAGCATGATCACATAAACCTCTTGCAGTTTTATGACCTATGACCTATAAAATTGAATTGGAGATCACTGAACAAATTTCAGATCCCATATAAACTCAAAAGTATTACTTTCTTTTTACATCCCCTCAGCCTAATTCAACTCCTTAACTTATTCTAGTACCTGCCCTTGTCCCCAGAAGACACCCTGGTGCAGGATCAGGCACCTTGTCAGGAAGACTGAATCAGAAAGCGGACTCCTGAGGGATGGGTCATCTGCTGACCATTTCCAGCGACTCAGAGGGGAGCTGCAGGGGTTGGAAGGATCCGGCCACCAGGTTGAACACCACTGAATTTCACTCACAGGGAGTAACTGAAAATTGTTATCATAAGTCCCAGTTTGGCTGAAATACTAGTTCAAAATTTCAGCATTTGAGAGTTCTGGGGTACTTGCCTTGCTGTCTGCTCATAACATGACCCTTGATCCACCTATTTAGCTCAATGACATTATCCTTTTATGTATTTCACCAGAATTTTTGAGGATAGTACAATCCACTCAATTACTTTATTTTTTGTAAAGCAAGAAATTAATCTTATTCTTTTGATATACAAAAATACATTCCATTTTTGTCCCCAGTCAGAGCAACTATCCCTGGTATACTCAGATCATTTTTCCTACTTGATTATGCTTTACAGCTTTATTTCTTTTTTTAATTCAGCGACTTGCACTAGTTCTGTACATGGCCTCTGATTTTACTCCCCTGTACACTACCTCAGCGGTGTCAAGCCAGTGAAAGCTATTAAAAAAAACAAAAGCAAAAAAAGCCAATACTGGTGAAAGGACCATGCCTTATGGCATGCATATCCTGTAAGGACTTGGGAAAGGTAACTTGACCCTACTCCTTGATGAAACAGCACACTGATGATAGGAACATTACTGGAAAAAAGCACAGTTCCCAACCACCAGATATAATGGTCCCAGCCTAGAAGTAGCAGAGAAGGTGAGAAGCTTTTCTCCTGATGAGGAGCTAGCAGACTAGGAGCTACCTAGAAGCCAGATTTAGGGGAAGTGGGAGCTGGGGGCCCTGGAAACACTTCCAACCATTTGGATCTGAGCATGAAGATTGGGGCAAGACCCAAACATCTACCATTTCCCCCACTTCCTTTCCCCCCTTCCTCTGCCACCCTCCCAAACATCTCAAACATCTCTAGGAAGAAGACGTGGATAAGCCCGCGAGCCCTGCGTGACCTGCACCCACTGCTCAGACCACAGAGTTCTTGCCCGAGACCAAAACTAGCTCAAGGGCACTGAAGATGGCCTGGGATTCCTCTGCTAGTTTATTTTCAGCTCAATTACAAGGTTCTTCTTGTTCAGCCTGTAAAATAAACTCTAAAAGGAGTAGCTGTGGCAATCGTTGCCTACCTGGCAGGTGGCAAGGACACACTACAGACTGGTTTACAAAACCAGGCCAAATCATTCTGAAATCTACTGCACTTCTATCAGCAGTTACATATGTCATCGGTTCTCTCCTTACTTTCCTGCTCAAAACTTACAGTAAGCCTAAGAAATCACAGGCAATGACCATGCACTACCTAATTTGCACTACTCTGCGTGCAGTTCCACGTTATATGCACAGAATACACCAAACTTCAAAGGCCAACAAGAATAACCAACTTCTGAAAATAAAGTTTCAATTTTGAAATAAAACTAGTTACTGCACAATTTTATACTAATACACACACAGAAAAAAATTACTTGTGATCAAAGAGAAAAAGAAAACTACTGCAAGTTTTTCAAGCTCTGTCCTACATTTCGGTATGTAATTACATTAACAGATCACAATTCCCAGTTCTCCAATTTGTTTGCTACCACAGAGCGAGACTGAGCATATGACATTCTACTCCTTGCAACCCTTCGGAGAAAAACAGATAAATAATAGCAACAAATTTATTTCATACCAATCAATATTCGTTTGGTTGTAACCCAGCTTAAAAGTCATTAATATAAAGGGTTTTCTTCTATGGACATGAGAAATAATTATTAATTTAGCAGAGGTATTTGAAAGAAACTGCAAAAGGGAACATAGGATTATGACAATCTACCAAACAATACGCATTTAAAATGTGGGCAATGAAGACCTCAGTGTTTTTGCCATCCCGATTACACTCATATCATCCTTTTTCCACGTTAAAATGCCCGCTAGCATGTGAAACAGGTTAATGTTATTCGCATTCAAATGACAAATACACAGGGCTATAATACACGCTTGTGTCCCTTTTGCTTCTATTAAGTAACGTGATAAAAATAGAACAAGTCATTGCATGCTGCTGACAGTTTTGTAGATTTTTAAGTCTTTTGATTTACTGCCTTTTCTTGTTTCTGCTTTTATCTTTTGAAAGATGATTTCCCCTAACTTGAGAAATATTCTGCAGGCATCTGATTTATGAAAATCAAAATTACTAAATGGTTCCCCAAACCAAAATAAATAAGTAAACAAACAGAATATTAATTGCACCAGCTAGCATTTAATAGAAACGCAGCTGAAAAAACCAAGATTGCTGACCTCAATCACTCTGATCTAATTAAAGAAAATGGGTTAGAAAAGCAATTTTACCACAAACCAACTAATATCCTTGTGTTTTGAAAGACCTGTTCTGCTTATTCTACAATAAAATGCATGTTTCTTAACATGTTTACAGTCACAATCTCAATAAAAATACATACTTTTACTCATACTTGAAAAATGTTTTATTTAAAAGCAGTTGTCCAGTGTGGAATACGTATATTTTAAAGGATAAGCCTACCATACTAACAGACAAACCATCACATACACATATCTCTGCATAATTATAGAGGAATACAGGAACTCTGACTTGAAGCCTAGCAACAGTATCCAAGTATTAGTTAGTCTGCTAATCAACTACCAAAAACTCACACACCAGCTCAATGTATTTCATTTTTCTAAAGCAAAAAGCAAACAAAAACAAAAGAATGCTATTGCTTCTAGCTTCAGAGCTGCTGAAGGACAAGATGTACAATATAAAACAAACCTTGTTCACTTGAGGAAGAACAACCCATGTCATTTACTCCATCTGAAAATTCATCTCATCACAAAGAACCAAGGCAAAAGAGAGATTTAAAAATAGGTTATCCAAATCAAAGGATTATCAGCTTGCAACATACTTAATATCTGCATATCTGTATCTAATGAAAGCTTCAATATTCTTACATATATGATTGGGCTTTGTACCTCCATCCTATAGAAGCCATAGTAAATTCTGTATAGCAAATGCTTCCTAAATCTGCTGTGCTCATTTACTCACAGACAGCTGCAGGCTTGATGAAAACAATCAGGGATTAACTTTTCTATTCATCACATCTTTTAATCCATTACTTTCTCTTAGTTTACAATAAATAAACGTATGAAGTTAAATAAATCATAAATGTGCTACAGCTAGTTAAAAAAAAAAGAAGTTTAAAAAGGGACATTATTATTTTTTTTTAACAACGTGTAACTGCTGTGCTGCACATCAGGAGTATATGTAATGCCTTCCTCAAAGCAGAAAAGAAGATGGAACAATAGCCACTGAGCTGCACGATACTTCTGGGTTCCAAAGACTTTCAAAATAAGTGATAATTAAAATAAGCTGCTTTAATGTTGTTGTTATTCCTCAAAAAACTAATTTGGGGGCATGATGAATTGAAATAATCTGAGAAGCTATACTATTTCATACTGCTTGCAAAATAAGTTTCTAAGTACCTTATGGTAATAGGTTTTCTTGCTTTATGAAAAATATTATTTTAATTTGCTTCAAATAGGATTACTTTTTAAATGATACAGCAATTTCCATTCACCTTTCAAACATCTGTCAAGAAAACAAAAGGGATTCCCTGATATTTAGAACCTCATAAAAGAAATAAATACAATGAACTCCGGATCTTGTTTTTAATCCTTTACTGATATCCTTTTTTCCTCTCCTCTGAACCCTTTATCTTTTATGTATGATTTATTCCTGCAAAACTGCATCATCCCGGTCTGAAATAAGACTAACGTGAACTTTCTCTGTTAACGACAACAAGGTGTCTTATTGTACTAAGCCACAGGAATCATTTGCAAGGCTTTTTTTGTCAGTTTGTTTCCGAAAATGGCAGCACCGAGTCAAAAAAATAGTTGTCTGTTCTAAATACTTTTAATGCCACAGTTTCCAACAAACTGGTCACCCAGACACCTAATGTACTACCTGAGATGGAAAGATTAACTGGAAATGGATGGTGGGAAAAGGAGCAAGGTAAGGAAGAAGCGACTGGCTGACAGAAGAAGGGAGAGCATGTGTGAGAGAACCCAGGCGGTTTTGAACGTTCAGAGGAAAAGGTCAAATTTTTTAATAAGACGGAACTACCAACAGATTTTTATGCTGGTATCATGGCTAAGTGGAAGCAGGTTCTACAAAACTCCAGTTTGCTGGGATACACAAGGGCTCACAGCCAAAAAGGACTATAACTGCTTAAAGTGCAACCTTGCCTGAACGTTTACGCACTGTAGATCAGAGTCATGAGAACAGTCACCGGGTTTGGATTCCAGGTCTCCCCCTTCCACGGATCGCCCCTCATTTCATCATGAGCTTTCTCTGTGAAATTATCCAAGAGACAGAGAGCTGCACCCATCCAGAATGAGGATGTGAGAGAAATCAGGCTTTCTCCAGCCTGAAGAAGCAACGTGGAGTTAGGTAGGTAGGACTGTTGTGGTACATACTCTTCAACCAAAGTGCTGCTGCTCAGAGCTGTCTCAGAGTACATCCACCAGCTCTGACCCCTCCTGATGCTTTTGAAACCCTACATGACCTTATCTATCTTGAAACACACTCAGCTTAGCCAACTGAATGGTCTCTATAGCGCAACTTTACACAGTTGAGAAACCTTACTGGCAAAATCTCCTTTTTTTTTTTT
>WAAD01016301.1:57250-149712 GCA_013389945.1 Fregata magnificens
TCTTTTTTTTTTTTTTTTTTTTCTTTTTTTTTTCAGATGACTAGGTAGGGACTCCTCGGATTAATCAGGTTGCCAATGGCACCTACATCTTCTGTCTTGGATACAAACTTTAATCCATTTTGCTCCTATAAAAGGGAAACAGACAGACTTCATCTCTCTGACTAAACTTGTATGCTCACATTGGCCCTAAGTATACACCTTTATCTGGCAAGATCTGAGTGAGACATCCAGACACTACACACCTTAGACAAACATCCCTCTCATACAGTCAGATGTCACATTACTCCAGTAACATGGGTCATTATTTTTGCCTTTTTTGGCTCTAAAATAGATATTTTTACGTTTTCTTCTTTTTACAGAACAGTGTGAAGTCTCATGATTATTGCAAAGAAGCTTATTTTATGTGTGCCTAGTTTTTCAGCATTTCAACACATTTGTCTAATATAAATGCTTTATAATTAAATAAAAAGGAAGAACAATCTCTGTGGGATCTGATCTGTAGAACAAACATTTAGTAGTTCTGCTGTAAATTAGAATTTTCTACTGTGAGAGGATACCCTGGTCATTTTCTACCTGAGCTGCTTCTCCATCATCTTCAATAATAGGGATAGTCTTAGTATTACAATCTGGCACAGATCCAGGCCAAGAAAAAAAAGAAGAAAAGAAAAGAAAAAAGACTCCCTTTACGACATGCAGTTCAGCCTCTTCTAAACTGAACAATCCCAGACTTCGCGTACAGCTTAAAATGGTATGCTACTCTAAATGCCAATGAAATATAATTGGCAGACAAAGGTGGAATAGATAATAAGTGATATACCCAGCACTTAAGCATATATACTTATTTATGTGGAGCTCTTGTGGACCAGTGCATTGAGAAGTAGTACTTTTGCTGTCAGCATGTTGCAGACTCATCCCTTTACTCCACAGGCAGTGATACCCTCCTTCTGCGGAAAGGTCGAGCTATGATCTCTGCCACTGAACAAAGCAGCTCATTCACCGCAATGCATGGCACAGGACCATGAATCATAAGCGCTACATTACTGCTGTTAGATCCTTATAACGGCAGTTTTGGCAACGTTACTTGAAACAGCTTTGTGACTACCGACAAACTGGAAGACACCCACATAATACCTTCTGCATTGAAAGTACAAGTGACTTCCTACTGCAGTAGTTTGGGACAACAAAATTATCTAAGAATAATGTTAATTAGCACATGTCAAAACAGATGGACACAGATAGTGTAGTTCCTCACTATGTAAGATTAGAGATTTCAAGCAAATATTATTTTTCGTATTTCAGATACTTCAGCTTGAAAAATGTAAAAACTTGTTTCTGCCACCAGATAAAAAACTGCTCTTGAAACTACTAAGTCAGGCCCAGCCTCCAATCACTACCACCAATTAAAATTTTCCCATCCTTAGGAGGACATACCCAGGAAAGTAGGTAGATTCTTTTTGAAAAAAATAGTATTGCCACTTACATTACTCAGCTGTATATTACGCTTGCACTTAAAAGTATCTATAGCTAAAGACACTGTGTATAAATATCACTAAAAGTTAAAAGATTAGGTCAGAAATCTTCCAAGAGCACTGTGGAGTTTTTCCCAAAGCATCACCAACCCCTCCTTCCAACGAATGTTATTGCGAATAATCATGAATATCATTGACAAGGTTACTATTAAATGATTGAACAGCTCATCATTTACCAGCTTAAACCACCATAGAAAAAAAGAGACCCACCCAAAGCTGCACATATTCCAAAGAATTTCCCACAGTTGTAACTTACTAATTATTAAATGACTCTAAATAATTACAAAATATAAAGTAATCACAATTATTAAATGAGCCTATAATAATAACAACAAGGTTTAATGAACTGGTTCAATATCAAAATTCAATATCTAACCAAAAATATACTTTCTGAGGGATAAAAGATGAAACATTTCTCAAGAGACTTCATAGTATGATCTGTCCTTATCTTCACGAGGATGCTTCTCAAGCTCTTTGCTATTCCTTCCCACTCTGTTGCCTCTGGGCTCTAAGAAGGTACATTACTCCAATGATACACGTCATAATCCAAAACTACATGAATATAGTGGATAACCAGAAAAGTAAGATAAAGAAAAGCCAGCTTCTTCAAGTTCAAACGCTGACATTATTCTGCACGTTCATCATCATACTAGTGCGCAGGTTTTCTGCTCGGGATATTGTTCTTCATTTTTTTTAAGCTGGGAGACATTCCAGAAACAGACATTTCGATGACTTCACTTTTTTTTTTTTTTTTTTTTTAAAGCAATAAATCTTAAGGGACAAATGTCCAGCTAAATTAAATTAGCTGGGAGGAAACAACACAACGTAATGCTTATTCTTTAAGACAAATCTACTAATTTAAATAGTTATGCACAATCCACCACCACCCTAAAAAATATGCAAGTGACTCATGGAAGCATCAATATTTCTATTTTTCAGTGGAAAAGTGAAGGCATCAGGAAAATTCGGAGAATCCTCCCATAGAATATATTTTCTAAGCATTTTTATAGAAATCACCAAATCCTACAGAAAGTTTTTACGGTCAGCAATAATAAGTTCTGCCTAAAGTCTCAGCCATGTGGCTATCACTTGTTTCCTGCACTGAGTCTCATCCATCTACTTCATAACTACACTCCAATTTCTCCCACGTATTGACATAACTTGGAACCTGCACTCGTCGGGGGAAAGGAAAAGTAGTGCAGAACTGATCAGTCCAAAAAATGATGACATGAACATCAACGTGGTTTCACGCAAACCAGTTTACAGGCTACTGTTTGTAAGTGTACTGTAAGCGTTAATTTTACTTTACAGTTACTCATGCTGTAAGTGTATGCACAATTAATACTAGCAAGTCACTCCTTTACCAGGCTTTTTTTCTTTTATTGTNCTTTTATGCAGAAGTTATGACTTTTACGCAAAACTTTTACGCAATGCGTCCTCAGTTTTCTCAATGCGTACTGCAAAGAGTTGAAAGTATCACAGTGCTATGAGAATTCACATTACCGCACAAAATTTTTCACTATATCCCTGCAGATCATATGCAACCAGGAAGGGAAATGGAAAGGAGGCCTTAATCCAGCACAATTCTTTCACAGTCCTAAATTTCATGTGAGCTGGCCTAGTTTTCCACATAAATTAAATACTATCAAGTCATAGATTTGCATCACTGAGTTACATCAGTGCAGGCAACTGTACAGACCCTCCTGCTTCAAAAGGAATGCCTTTTTTCGTTCAACTTCAGGATGTTCCTGTGGAACTTTAATTAACGTGAATTAAAGCATTTTAATTCATTTTAATTACACTGTATTAGAAATCACTTTTATCAAAACTGGTTTTTATTTTAACGGCAAAACTCTCTATGCAAAAAAGATCTTTAAAAAGCCTTAAGGTTTTTTGTCAAGGGCCTGTGAGAGGAAATGGTTTTATGGATATGGATAGACAGTTTCTGCCATATATTCATTTAATTGCAGAGAAGCATCTTTCTTTACCTTCTTCTTCTTCTGACCAATTATTCGTACCTGAGAGCTGCTTTAGGCTGATGCCAAAACAGCCTGCAAGAGCCAATTTGGCCAGGTGTGTGGATGTGTATTTAATCTGTTACAAACTGGCTAATGTGTACTAATAAAGCATCTACCACTCTTTTGCATTACTTATCAAGTTTTCCTTTTCAGAGCACATTTTGAAAACATTTCAGCTTTTTCCCCATCTTCTTTTTTTAAAGAAAAGTTACTTTTAAAATCTCCCTGAAACAATACTGTCATCAGCCCTGTAGTCATATCTCACATAGAATCAGATTTAAGATCTTTGCAAAATCTTGGTTTAAGCATGTATAACTTATTTTCAGCATCTGTAAATATTTTGCTTACCAATGTCAGCTTCCCTGTGATTCTTGATATATTCAGCGAGCTCAAAATTTCCCGCTATTATAGCCACCTAAAGGATTGTAAAATAGTTACAATTAATATATTGCCATCACTTATTAAGTAGGAAAACAAGCATGTTACATTACTGACAGACATCATACAAATATATTTTCATTTCACAAGGTGGAGTAACTGTTTATTACTTCTGTTCTGCAACTACTACACGCAATACATTTCTGCAACAATGTTGAGAAATGATATCTCAATCTATTTGTAAGCAGCACTGCCAGTCCCCCAGTTCCCCATTCACTAAGAACGCTGTGATGGTGGATGGCTCAGGAGACTGCGAAAGGAGCTGTGGCTTCTCATGTTGTGGCATTCAAAACCAGCAGTGAACATTAAACACACCATCCCCAAAGCCCTGGGAGCTATACTGATATGTGCAGAACGCTACAGGAGCAGGCTCGGAGAGACGCATTTAAGATATCGTTTCCCTGTAATTGCTCCTGCCTTGCTACTTACCTGAAAAACAAGAAACACAAGAAAAAGAAGAAAAAGTTAAAAGAAAAAGAGGGCTACAATGCAACGTACATGGGATAACCAGGGAAAAAGTACCAAGAACTACAAGTATTCAGGCCCCACTAAGACACCAAAAAAGACTGAAAAAAGAGCAACTGAAAAACTTATGCATATGTACAGAATTTAAAGTGTTTTAATAAACACAGTTCTAAAATAATATTTTTCTTTTTCATTTATTTCCTGGTTGTCGAACACAGATGTGTAACTATCTATTCCAAATTTTCCTCTAAATGCACTTAAAAAGAGAAACCTCTCCATTGGATATGAGGAAAGTGATTTGGTTATGCCATTGCTGTCTCCTCCCTTTTTCTTCTCCTAATTTTACCCTGAATATTCAGCAATTGCCTTTTCTGGCTCCATTTTGTAGCTTTATATTATGACAGATACTGTTCCCCTAACGGCACTGTGGCTTTCCTGATGTAGGTAAAAGGGATAAGCTGGGCTCACCTTTCTCAAAGAAGCTTCTGCATATACAGGGTGTAGGCCAAAAAAAAAAAAAAATTAGAAAATATTATTTAAGGACTCCCCTGGATATAGGGTTACTGTCAGTCATGAGAAATGATTGACAACTCAGGCACATTTCTGAGCTGATGACCAAGAAAGATTATCTTCTGGTTTGTACCACTCCACAAATCTCAGGGATGAAGAGCAATGCAAAGGAAGACTAAAGTGCTGAAATGCTCTTAGGGAGGTGTATGAAGTACAGTTAATGTGAGTAATAACCCTTCACGTAACAAGCATAAGACCTTATTTCTGCACTCGCCACAGGAAATTGAATGGACAATTTTATTTATTAGCAACCAAAACAAACTAATATGGAAATCCTCAAAAATGAGCACTTTACACACAAGCAACAAACCACAGACAGAAAATCTTGACTATTATGTATTTAAGAGTTTCCAAATTGGCTTTAAATGGTAGAGTCAGAGCAGGCTTAAATCATGAGTCATGACCATTACATCCATTTCACCTAAAAATAAAATAATTACACATATTTTCTGCACTTTTCATTCAGCATCGATTATTTACACAATGCCTCCTTCTGCCATTAGCGTATCTCATGTAGGGCTCGGAGTGGA
Organism: Fregata magnificens; assembly: GCA_013389945.1. Classification (NCBI taxonomy): domain Eukaryota; kingdom Metazoa; phylum Chordata; class Aves; order Suliformes; family Fregatidae; genus Fregata; species Fregata magnificens. The sequence goes on from WAAD01016301.1 coordinate 62,801, forward strand.
CTTATCATATATCCCACCGCAACACTGGAAGAAGTCTCATTGAAACGCAGTACTAGGAAGACTATTTGCACCAGGCATGGGTGCAATGCCTTAGGAAAAAGAACTCACTGCAACACTCCTAAATAAAACTAGATGGGATTGTTGAAAGTCAGATTATCACACCCTTTTCTCCCCTCTACAGTCCTCCCGGTGACTTCATTTTAAGGGCTTTCTTTAGACCCGAGACTCCCATTGTATTAGTCCTTACACCTCAAGCCATTACTCATGAATCCCTTTCTGTACACAACCCTGGAAATCCTTGCGGAAGGACCCAGATTTAAACAAATGGTTTCAAACACAGCAAAGTAATCTCTGATTTATCTTTTGGTCCTAAGCAAGTAATAGTTGGTCTACAGAGAGACACACTGATTTAGTTTAGGTTGTAAAGTCAACTGGCTAGTAAAGTACAAGCAAGACTTTAAAGAAATTCCTATATTTTAAGTATAACACAGTATCAGCATAATTGTTTTAGATTATCAAAGTTTAAAACAAACAATTGAACATAGGATTTATCATGTTTATGCCCTCAATCCAGGTTTTCCCCCAATTTTTTTTTTTTTTTTTTTTTTTTTTTTTGGTTNAAAATTTCTATCCAACATAAAGGCTAAATACAGTAATTATGTTTTCTTTTCATTTCAAGTGTATCTATTTCACGGCAGAAATCCTATTCCACATTTGTATAGCACCTAGTGGTTATACTCAATATGTGTGTACTTGTGTTTTAAAATAATCCTCAGTAAGCAGCCATGAGCATGGCATATGGGGTATAATAATTTTCGTCCCTTAAATAATTAACCTGCATATAATATCACCATACTTACTAGTGAAATCATGTAATTATTTTCTCACTACAATATTAACAGTAAGAAATGCTTTGCTTTGGGCACTTCTCAGTTGTGTTACACCAAACGTTGATGGATTCTTGGGAGCAAAATGCACTACTATGAATCAATACCACTGATTCAACTCAATCCCACTTCTGCTTTTAGACCGCAGTTGAAAAAATAAATAGTGTTTCTTCTCAGATATGTAATGAGACTTGTGCATGACATAATATCTGCAAAGATCAGGGAGGTCAGAGACAGGGGTAGGCTGGTGCATTGCCACCTCATCTCCAACAGAGGCAATTATCCATCTGAAAATCACTATTTTAAGCATTAGTAAGACGACCTTTATTACAGGAACTACTCCCAAAATAAACTGCTTCTCAGCATGGATAGTGTATCAGAACCTGGCCCCCAGACTCCTCTGTACAGCTTCTAAAGTGTAACTCATGATTCTCCATGGCAAACAGCACTATGAAAGTAGCAGCGGACCTGTACCTATCTCTTTAACTTCACATTCTGCAGCCTGGCTTGGTTCACGTTCCTAAAAGCAACATTTGCATGTAGACTAGGGGTTTTCTCTACATTATAAGCAAGCAATAATACCTCTCTTCAGCATTACCCCTAATTAGCATGTAAAATTCAAACAGGGAATTCACCAGTGACAGGCAGCTTGCTAGACAGCAGCCACGTTACTCAAATGAAAGAATTTTTGATACAGAGTAGATTTTAAAACTCAAACATAAACATGCTGTTCAAGTGATAAACACTTTTTATTACTTGAAAAAAGATATTGCCAGACAGATAACAGACAGCTTGACAGAGAATTGTTCCTGTACTTGCTTCTGAATCAAGCACTAGATTCAGCAAGCTCAAGGTATCATTTCTCTCAATTTAATTTACTTCTATTTGCTAAAAACAGTATGTAAAATTCTAACAGCAAAAATTAAGGAAAAATATGTTAAGATCTAAAGAAAGCAAGAAAAAGTAAAAAATGTACAAATATTTCTTGGCATAGCATCAATGTACTTCACTTGAATTTGATGGGTAAAGAGTGTGGGAGAAAGTGAAGTCAGAGAAAAATCTGAAAGATACAAAATTATTCTCATTCAATTTTTACAGTTGCAAACTACAAAGCACAGCAACCACAGCTTCTTTTCCATCAAAATTTATCCTGAACCACAGTTCTGGTGTGTTCAAATAAAACTGTAAGCGTGAATACATTAGGGCAAGTGAATGGTCTTCACAAGATTCAGGGCTAGAACGAAATTAAGGTGGTGTAAAGTCTCCCCTCGATTAAGACTGAAAAGTAAATCAGAACCTTACTGAAGTTCTATAATTGTACTAAATTTATTTGTACTTTAGAAAAAAAATACTAATGTATTTCTGTAGAAAATACGCTTCATAATTTACATGTTTTTAAATCGCCATATTTTGCTTTTCAGGACATTCTGTAGTCAAGTGCTAGATTTCTAATTGAGAGGTTATGGCAGGAAAGAATGTTTTGTTTGGGATTTGTTTGGATCACAAGACATCTCTTGTTGACAGTGAAAAAGTAGCACAGCCAGCAAAACTACAGTGAAAGTTTTCTTCCAATTCCAGTAGGAACGGGATTCCAGTCATCAAAATGCATCACATGCATGTTTACAGACATGAAGTATTACCATGAGAGGCTGGAGGCAGCACTTTATAACTAGAGGCTATCTACAGACTCTGTTATGCTGAAGCTTCAAAAACTGCAGCTTTTTAAAAACTGCAGATACAGCAGTCTTACTATAATTCAGGTTCTTTCATTCCTGCAGTAAATGTCCTTTCATTTTGTCCTTTTGCCACAGACAAGACACTTATCTTACACCAAAAATCTGCATGTCCTTAGCCATATTATTCTGTAAACCTGATAAAACCTGTTCATGTATCATCTAAAAAAAAAAAAATCACTTATCTACAATTCCCACTAAAACCTGCATTTATTTTGCCCTATTTTTACAGGGCGTATTTACTTTCCATCAGCTCCAGAATCAGAAAGACTGCACCTGTGGCATCACAGCACGGTGTCAAACCAAGTCCAGCTGAAAAGCATGACTAAGCAGTTCAAGTACAGTGCTTTCAGACCCAAACCAGGATCTTTATCTGCTGCGCTGACATTTGGTTGGGATCTCTGCCATATATTCTACTGTACAATACAGAGAACAGAAACTCCCTTGGGTTTTTTTTAATCATCATTAGAGGCAATTTTTTATGAATGATAGTAACCAAAGTGAATCATTTATCCCTCCCCTCCAAGTTTAACTGACCCCACTAAGGGTGTTAACACAGGCACCTAATTATATTCAAATTACATTTGCTAACATGCATGGCTGACCTGAATAAGTACATACGCTTACAACAGGGAAGTGAGCAGAAAGTAAAGCTAAGTGGGAGGACGTATCTTAGTAAGAGGTAGCTCATACAAAATCAAAAGAAAGTAAGGTAGACCCATGCAGCTAGACTGACAATATCACCGCCTATTTCCACGATACTCTGTCTTCATAATGTCATCGTAACAAAAAGTTAATGGAGTCACTGAAACAGGTCACAGCTGAGACACACTCAGAGGGCTGTCAAGCACCAAGCCATGGGGTTAATGACTCTCTGGGCAAGGCAGCTGAGCGGAGACAAGAGCTGGTTGTCACTGTCAGGGTCCGTAATGCAGAGCATGACCAGAAGCTGTGTGTTTATACAGATATTTGCTCTGCCTTGGTAGAAACAAAGCTTGTTACAGTCACCCCATCGTCTCACTTACTGTCTCACGGACAGATGTTTCTTTCAAACGATGCAACTGGTTACAGTGCCTTACTATTTGACATGCCAGGCAATGCCAGATGCTCTGCCACCAATTTAGTGAAAAAGGGAAGGAGTTTAATCGACACTTGGCTAGTTGCTACGGATGGTAACTAAGTGACAGCTCAGTGAAGTAGAAACTTGAATGAACGAAGTAGCTGTGACGCAGAGTTGGGGGGAGGAGGCAGGAGATGGGGGCACCACATGATTGCTAGTCCAGCACAGGGCACTGGGCGAGGAAGGAAAGACTAACTGGTGAGGCACCTTTAGGAGGGTATTTCTTTCTCCTGGCACAGCATTATCCCCGTCCTCTAATTTTCTGATATTTACAGTCAGAAATGTTCCCTCTGGATACAGGCAGTTTTTAAGTTAGCTTTCAGAAGTCAATTCAGAAATTAAACGTTTGACAGATCTGGTTAGTTCTGCTTTCCTGAATCTTGTTCCCCAAAGAAATTTAGTTTAAATGATGGCAAATAAGACTGCTTTGTGTAAACAGTGAAACCTGACAGATGTCCAGTTACAGGTTTCAGTGCGACAGAGTTTCATAATGTTCTCAGACTCTGGACCAGATATAAGTAGCAGCACTGACTCATCAACGTCTCTCTTTTCAGCCTCATAAATGCAGTTGTCAATATATCAATTACTTACATTCAAGTATTTGGATTTTTTTTTTACTGTGATTAATGGCGTGTTTTGCTCCTTTCGGGAAATTGGAAGTTATATACACACTTCACCTGTCACTAACCTTTCACAATTGATTTTTTCCGCTCTTGAAAAGTATCACAGGTAGAGTTTATATTAAATTAGAGCAAGATCTTTGCAGCCTGTTAGCAAACACAATTTTAGAGCTTTATAGGTTAGTCCCTGAAAGGCAAGCACCAAAACTAATATTACATTATCGCTCTTTGGTACAAAAACGGCTCCACACAATAACAAACAATACAAAAGAGACAGAAATTGAAGTTGTCCCTTCTTAAATCCAGCCAATGAACTTTGACAAACTTTCTACGTGGGAGTGAGGAGAGCATCTCTCAGTTCATTTATATTTCACTCTCAGTGAAGGCGGCTACACTTCCTTCTGCACATGCTTAAATTTTAGACCAGGCAAGACATAAAGCTTTAAAATGCTCTGCCTAAATGAGGAGCGGAGGAAGCTGTTTGGGCTGCCCAGTTGTAGCTGCAATTCACAATAAGCAGTTCGTGATAAAACAGTCAGCAATCCCCACCACCTTTTTCTCCCCCCCCTCTTCTCTTCCAGACAATTTCACTTTCCTGATGAAAGTACATTTCATTATTCTTTCCTTCAGGGCTGATGTTGCACCCTTCCATTGTCTCTGCTACCCAGCAGTACTCACTAAATGATAGTCTTTCAAGAAAGCTTGAAAGAGCAATGAGTTCAGGTATGGCACTACACAACAAATGAGATAGCTCTATCCCAGGAGAAAATGTGACTTCAGTCTTGACTTTGCTCAGTCACAGGCAAGCAGCGGAAACACAGATGGACATACAGGATACTCTGAGGTACATCCGCCCTACGTGTTCCCATCTTCAGGTGGAACTGGAAGGAAGAGGTGATACAACCCTGAGAATGAGACTGTAACCATAAGACTCTCCAGAAATTGCCTTCCACTTAAATCACAGACTTACAAAATCATAAATTATTTATTGTACCACTAAGGACTATGTTATTTTAACAATGAAGAAACACCGTTCAAGCAGTCAAAGCCGTTATGCAATAGGATTCACAATCAGCAGAGACTCAAGAAATTAACACAAGTGGTTTTAGGAGGAATGGTTCAGATCACTTCCTTAATGAAAAGACCACCTGAAAAAGCTCTCCCATGTGTCATAATTAGGACATGTTTTCTTAATATTAAAAATATAAGAAATGTTATCATTTTTAATAAGCATAAGTTTCCAGACAAAAGCCATATCAACAATTCACCCAATAGCTGCAATATCAAGAAAGAGGTGATAATCCAACAGCAAGGCAATTTCTAAACCATTCCATTATAATCACAACCTTTGGAGACAGAAACCTGTTTAATTTGACATGAAAATCTAATAGTGCTTACTGTGGGGCAATGAAAAGGCAATATAGTTCAACTTCAACGTATTTTTATTGCGTCCTCTCAAAAGAAAAGCTCTCCCTAATAAAATGAAGAGCTAAAGGCTTTTTGGAGTCTAAAACCACTTTGAAGTTTGTCACTGTGTACCATACCAAGTATGCAGTAGTCATCCACCAGGACATTAGAAAGTTAAATTTAGGCTGTTAAGTGCGAAGACCCTGCTCTGATGTATGCCTGTGCATGCCCGTGCAGCACACAGCACCATGAGGTTCCATCCCTGATAAATAGTGACACAAAATCATGCAGCACACACTGCAGAGTCCGAAAAAAAATCTTAAATAGATATGCATTCGTTGCTCTCGTATACAAGCAGCATGTACATTTTAAAACTCTCTTCAGTGGTACAGATGGAGTTCGGTTTGGAAAAGCAAGCAGCAATCTGCGTTGCAAATTTCTTTTCCATAGGTGTGGGAGAAAAATGTACCGATCAAACACTATTGGTTTCTTACGCAATTTCAGAGAGCTTGTACATGAAGGTATGTTTGTTTATTCAATAAATACAAGAACATCTCTAGAACTCTATTTCCTTTGGAAATACATTCTTTTGTGATACCTTAGCAAAATGTGACAATTTGACAAGTATTGTTCTGAGCTCAAATCACAATATAGACTTTAGGCATTTTCAATTAGAGAAGACATTAAGAATTCAATAAATACAACAAAATGGCTTTTTTTCTGAGCCAGTTGGAAAATTCTATACAGTTACAATAACTATATAATCTAAAATAGAAATGCTGAATAATCATGAATTCTGTATTTTACTTTCCAAAATCAAAGGGCAAAAGTATCATCCCACATTTTGTAGTTGTACTGATTACAGTTGACTTTTGACTTTGAGGCTACAACATTGTAAAATAAAACTAGCGGAAGCTTCTTAGTTCACCTCATTATAAAATAAAACCAAATGCTTGGTTAATATACTATTAATATCACTAATTCACTCTCTTCTTCTAACAGCGCTCCTGAATACGTATAATATGGATGACATGAAACACGACCTCAAGAAGATACAAACGTTTACCTCATGGAGACACACATTTACACTCCAAAACTTTATTAAAAAGTAAGCAGTTTTGAAGTTGAGATGTAATACATCTAATTAGAAATATGTCAGAAGCAAATTACTATTTTGAGAAGTTTATCGTTGTGTAATATTTTGTACATATAATAAGACAATAATGGTTTTGTTGAAAATATATCAGAACTGAAAGGTTTTATTTGATAAAATAAAATTAATTGATAAAATTAATTTTATCCATTTCAAGCTTTATTTCTGGTATAATATTTTAAAGTTTCAGTAAAACTCACTGAAATAAGATGAATAAGATATACATAGAATAAAGCAAAGCAGTAAAATTTAATGGTTTTTTCTTTAAATAATAGTCAGTAAAGGTTTATATTAAGTGCAGAAATAACCCACATTCTCTGCCAGGACAATAAAACCTGGCAATTTTCGTAAATTACTCTATTGTAATGTTATGAAAGAACATAAGTAAAAAAATCGTACTCAGCATTTTCATACATGCTTCTTTCCTGGACAGCAAATAATTCTTAACCATTTTAATTATATAATGCAATACAAGCTTAATAGGATGCATTTTGAAAAGAACTAACTTTGTATATTACTATATCTGATGTCCAGTAGATGGCAAAATATCAGCAACCATCACCCTTAATCTTCTTGAAACTTGCTTAATTTAAACCCCAAAGTATATTTTTTTTCTTTTTCTTTCTAGTCTCCACTTTCTGTTTCATCGGATAGCAGGATTAGCTTTACCTTTTGGATGTTTTCTGTATGTTATCTGCTTGAAAGACAATTTCATCTTCATCAGTTCTTGATACAACAAAGCACAACAATGTTACTATCCTTTAAATAGTCCTTTGAAGACAGTTTCTTCACCACTGAAATTTTTTTCTCCAAAAGCATGCTGCTGCTACTGTTCCCAAATTTGCCAGCACATGTTAGCATACTGTGTACAAAAATCTCTTAGCAACAATATCTTAGTGTCTAACATTTTCCTTCTTCCAACTATGATTCATGAAGCCATCTGTAGTCAGATATTGACATGCAGTATCTTAAAATAGATACCTTACATTTGCTCAACAACTAGTTTTAGCATCTGAAAATATAAATTATGGGAAAGGGCCAATATTTCTTTGAGGCCCTTCATCATACCCTTGATCATTTTAGCACTGTTTAAACAAAGGCTTGCCACGATCACTTTGCCTTAGTATTAAGGTCAAAGTATTCATGCTTTTCAGAGCGCAGCAGTAGGCAGCTCAGCTGTGCTGGGTGCAGTCCCTTACATAAGCCCTCCAAGCAATCTCGATGGTTTCCCAGGTGAGGACCACCTCACGCTGGTACCCTGGCTATTTTTTAATAGTAACCAAAGACTAGGTTTTTAAACTCCAAGTATTGCTACATGCAGGACTAAGATCTAAGCATTCTTCACACCCTTGGAGTGTAAGCCTCATGGAAAGTGCCCTACAATGGGTGGGACAAGGTCAATGTTTCAGCTGGGCAATGACAAAGAGACTTCTGCAGCAGCGGCTACTGTAGGGAATGCAACAATGTCCCACATTCTGTTCAGGGGATGGAAAAAAATTACAATCATAGCCTCCCAAGCACTGGTTTTGCCTCCCAAAACTTTTACAAAGTTTTCACTCAGAAGAGAAAGCATCTTGTTTTCAGCTACAGCAAATTATCTATTAGTAGCTAAAGACTTTGCATTACACAAGTTACTTGTTGCAATGCAGTGTGCAATTTTGTATAACTTAAAAGAATAGCACAGTACTAAAAACAGGAAATGTTAATTAAAAATAACCATATTCAGTAGAATAGATTATATAGAAACATTTGGTAGCATGGCTTTGAAATGATCTTAAGTGTGAGGAACACACTTCCACCCCAGTGAAATCAAACAGAATTTTATCCACTTTGCAGGAACTAGGATTTCACTTTAAATATTTTTGAGCAATTAATATTTGAAAAATAAGCAAACATACAACAACGTGCATCCAAATACACAATATGTATTTAGCTGAGTATTATCAAAAAAGTACACTGCAAGCATAACAACGCTGGCACATTTTCATCACTGAAATGCTGGTTTTGCTTGCAAGAGATTTTACAGCCCCTATGGGTTTTGCGAAATACACTCAGTAGCCATGAAACAGTGCCAGAGCTGAGTAGCCTAGTGAATTCAACTCAAAATTAAGAGAAGGCTATCACACTGAATGACCTCTTTTTAGTCTCTATGTCCTGCAGTGCTGTCTTAGCAGGACTCTATACTGGAACAACACCTAAAATGCCTTTAGGCAGCCTCGTTCATTTTCCAGTAACCTTGCTGTGATTTAAAAAGTAGAACCTGCATTTTATTTTACACTATCCTTTCATGAACATACACAACTGCATTCTTAAAACTTGAACTACTATTACTCATGAATAAGCCATGACTGAATACCTTCAGATCAAACTAAGACTGCGTGGACACCAAAATTAAAAATGTAAGTCCTTTCCTCACAACATGCGAGCAAACCACTTCTAAATCATCTCACTCTCTGAGCTTTGAAATGCAAACTTAACTCCTATGACAAAAGGATCCGTTGTTATGCAAAAGCCAGCTTGCCAGAAAGTGTTGAACTGAACACACCGGCAAGTCGATTAAAGTTACCATGAAAGATGTCAGGAAGCAAAAAAGGAACACGCAGGCAAATTCATCCCAGGCACAACTTCGCTGCTTCATGGCATTCTTTTGTTTCCTCCTGTTTCTTTAGATGAGAAATAACTAAGATTTTTAGGTTACCCTACTTTGTACAGATTGTATTAAGCCTCCTCCACGTGCATGTATTGGGAATGTATTGGGAAATTTAATGTTTATATCTATTTTAAAAGTAGAGAAAAAAAATTACATCTTCTTTCTGCTTCTCTGCTAAAATGCCACCTAGCAACTCACTCTCAAGTAAGATGCGTTTTTCTACGCTTGTGTTTTAATAATTAATATGGAAAAGAAAAAGCAAACAGCGTGATACACACACGTTTACAATTACAGATTCATTCCATGGGAAAGTCTAGCTCAAGCTGGAAAGAGCCATCAAAAGCCAGTTATTACATAATCCTTATTACTGCTACATGGGTGAGCAGCAATTTCAAAGGAGTATTTACTAAAAGCAGATAAAGCCAGGTTGCGGCATCAGATGAAGCAGATAAGACACAGTCAGTAATAAAATTGACTTAATTTGCTTCCTCCCCCCCCCAGTAATACGCTAAATCAAAAAGCCATGAAATGCAACCTTCTTCAGCTGAACGCTTTTAGGAAAAGATTGAGAAAGTGTGCTATTTGCTAGATTTTGCTTTCCTTGAAATTACAGTAAATATTAGGTTATACAGAAAATTCAGCTAAAGTGTGTATAGGTCTGTGCTGCTGTGGGGTAGAAACTTTCACCTCTGAAGGCAGTCCTACCTCATGGAAAAGTCAAAATGTGCTATATTAGCAGCTTCTTCCCCAACCACTTTCAGAAAAATGTCTTCCTACTCACAGCAGGCAGTAGATGCTACCCACTATTTCACAGTAAAAACTGGTTATGTGATTCAATTCTGCAAACACTTAATAATACAGTGTTGCTCAAACTGCTAACCCGAATGGCTGAAAATGCTTTTTGAAAGTCCTTAGGATAAAATGCATCGGGTTAATAAAATACTATGATTATTTTACCTAATATATTTTGTGGATTAGTTCCAAACTGTGGATTAACTATAATAAAACCTTTGGAAACAGCAGTCTAGTAAAAGTCAATGCCAATAACATACTCTGAAGAAGACGGACATGGGACGGCAGCATATGCCAACTGCTTGTCATGAATGTTCTCTCCAAATGGCAATGCAAGATGCTAAGTCTGTCCTAAAGGCATAGATCCTCCATTTTTATAAGCAACAAGAACTCACTCGGATATTGCCAGAAATTAACACTGAATAGCCTGTACAGTCATGCAAAAGCAGAGATCGTGCCATCACATCACCCGACTGTTACAACTATGATCATTAATCCGTACTTGCAGGCCTGAAGTGCCCGTGGGTCCCACTCACAGGTTGTGCTCGGCACTGCCTGGACACGAAAATATCGTTGTTGTCCAGAAATGCAAGCTTAAGTTCATAGAATCATAGAATGGTTTGGTTGGAAGGGGCCTTTAGAGGTCATCTAGTCCAACCCCCCTGCAATGAGCAGGGACATCTTCAACTAGACCAGGTTGCTCAGAGCCCCGTCCAACCTGACCTTGAATGTTTCCAGGGATGAGGCATCTACACCCTCTCTGAGCAACCTGTTCCAGTGCTTCACCACCCTCATAGTAAAAAATTTCTTATTTATATCTAGCCTGAAGTTGTGACAAACCGTTTGGCTACAAGCAGACAGAGGAACACAGGAGAACACCAGGACATGACTGGGCATCCTGGTCATCATGGCAGAAGCAGCCTCAGCACAAAAGGTGGATTTCAGTTTCTCTGATATTTCTGGTTCATTAGTATTGACTAATTCAGTCAGCATCACTAAAGCTATTACACACACATAATAGCAGCATACAAAATGTAATAAGGTATTACATTTTATAGAGAAACTGAGTGGTATTAATATCTCAAAATAACATGGTTTAACAATAATAAAGAATTCAATGTAGCAGATTACTGCAAGCATGCTTATCTATGGTTCGTGAAACAAATTTCCCACAAGGTTTAACCTCCTTATACCACACATAGAGGTACAGGAATCAAGAATTCACAAAAGAACATCATCTCTCATCTCTCCCGCTCTTAAATCTGGAGCAGAGTCTGATATAATATACTTTTCTGCAAGGACACTGAGAAAAAAAAAATACTGGATATCTGTCACTCTCTAGATGCTTATACAGTGCCTATCATTTCCATTCCAATACATGTAAAACCCTGGCAACAATGCAATACAAGTAAATGGACGTTTTATATTAATCTTGTCCATATAGCTCCCATCTTTGGACTAATGGGGTTTTTCTTAGAGACACAATATTTATTCACCCCAAATTTGCTCTAAATCAACAAAAATACAAAAGCTTCTTCTGACAGACACAACAATGAAATAAAGCATTTCCAATGACAAGATTTACAGTGCTCTTTATAGCTACAGGAAAAAAATACGCACAGTTGTCACAGCTGACCTTTTTACAAGGATAAGACATGCTGTGTGACTGCTCAGTTACGATCAGGCTATTTAAGAACGTACCCTTGCTGCCTTCTCTTCTAGGATATAGTATAAATAAAATCACAGGAGCAATATTCAGTCTTGCTATCAAAATCCTATAACTAAATTAAAGTTATACAAATCTCCATTGCCTCTTTCAACTTCACCCATGACAACTAATCATGTCTGAATCGCACACGAGCCTTTTTTATGTTGAGGCAAGAACTGGTAGTGACCCTCAGGATTTAGTTTGCTTAATTGGTTCCCTTTTATAACCTCGTTTCAGTTGCTTCTGAGCTTTTGGAAGTTTATCTATTTGGTGGAAGAACAGATTGGCTCCTAGCTACCTCAGAGACACTCTGTTTTTCCCAGGGAAATCCTGCTGCACGTGAGAACATCTGAGGCATTTCAGCTGGACACCCCTGTCTCAGCGGGTAGAGAAAGCACAAAGGGGAAAAAAAAGGGTCTCGGATCATTTGCATGCAGTCCAATACAGAAGATGGTCTCATGGACGCTCCTCCGTAAGTTTACAGTCACATAACAACTGTGCAGCAACAACAGGTTTTTTTTTTTTAAAAAGACGTATTCTGCAGTAAGTATTTTTAGCATCTCCAAGTGTGGCAATATTTTGCCCTTCTCAATAAAAGATAATCATATAATTTAATTTCTTTATGTTTTACTATATTACTTCCATTTGTCTGCTTTTCTGAAAAATGACAGGGGTTAAGACAAAGGTTAGGAGTGATCACCAGCACTATGCAAACCATCACTGCGTCAAGGTGAATGAATTTTAACCCCACTCTGTATCCATATGTATTTTTCTGCTCCTGTATCTTTTACTATATCCAGCCCTTATCAAGCTGGATATATCAAGTGAGAGTATTAGTGAAAGCCCCTTAGGCTGAGGTCCGAATTTTCAAAAGTAGCTGCAATATCTTCAGAAGTAGTTGAGGCAGAAGCATCTTTGCTGTCTCGTGTTTTCAGCAAGAGTATTACATTCTGCTTTGTTATCTTCTTGTCACCAGCTGTATAATGAACCAGATATTGACCTTTGGTAATTGTACTTCATGTGCCAGTAAGGAGAAGCATCTGCCTAACAGTTTGTCAATACTTCAAAACTGACAAGAGCAGGAAATCTGCTGACACTTGAGGTCACCTCTAACTTGCCATCAAGCACTCTCCTGTTGGAAGTGTTACTTGGAACAATATCTTGTATCTCTACTATTCTCAGGAATATTTTCATTTGGCAACATTTCCCCTAATGCCCTAACAGATAATATATCAGCACCACAAAGGCATAAATATGCCCAAGGCAATGTGTAACATTCCCAAAAAGCCTTTTCCGCAAATGAGAACGTGTGTTCCTCTGTATAAATAGCACTTCAAGGTAAGTGATGAGAAAACATATCATAATTAATCATTGTTTGCATCTGGATATATCACCATGAGACCGCTCCTTTTTTTTTTTTTTAATTTTAATTATGCCTTTTTAAGAAATTACATTGAGTATGCCTACATATATAGATAATAACACACTTTTTTTATTTTTAAAGGAAAAATCCACAGTTTGTTCTGGTATGGTCACTTGTGTGGATTTAAAAATGCTAAATGCAACTCTTACTAATACCTCTATGTCTCAGTCTTAAAAAGCCATTCTGTTGAATTTTCTATTATACTTATTCTAGTACTTTTGGGGTTTTCACACGATTAAAACCTTAAATCTTTTCCTATCAATATCTAAATATCACAAATAATGAGTAAGTGCAAATTAGACTGTACACTCTTCCATGACAGATTGTCCTTTACCTATTATTTCTGTACTGCAAAACACAACGCGACCGATCAACACAAGGATTGACCTAACATTAAAAAAAAAAAAAAAAAAGTAAAACAACCAAAGCAAGTATGAATAAATTCCATTATCTGACTCAAATCAGGACAAAAGCTGGAAAAAGCTGAAAGTCTGACTAAAGGCAGAACGTATCATGAGAAAAGAGCTATATTTTTTGCCAATAATACACAATATTTAATGCTGCATTCTTCACACAGGTGCTACAGGAAAGGAATTAGGATGAAAATAAATACTTGGCAAAAACAAAGTCCTTGTGTAATTCATATGCTCCATTAACACAACAGTTATATATTTTAACATCAAGAGAGAAAACATTACATTTGTAAAGATGCTTTTTTGAGGCACCAGATAGAGATTTTTGGTTTTAAAATTAGCTTTCTTAGAGTTTCACCCTTTTAAAAATAAGCCAGAGACAAAAAATACCTGTGAAAAACTTCTTGTCCTTTGCCTGTAAATTTCATCAAAAAAATGAAATTCAAAATTATAATAAACTAAACCAAAATTGGGTTTGGGGAAGCCATTATAGCGATATGCCAGATAACAAACAAGATTCATATTTTACAGACCACTAGCAGAGCTGGGAGCATTGCATGCACTTCCACCTTGTGACAGCCCCATCCTCCCTGGCCTCCCAGCTCAGTCGTTCCAATCCGAGGCTTCCTCCCCAGCATCACTACCCAAGCAAGACCCCCTTTTTATACAGTCAGTCCCAATTTCCCTCTAATCTGAATTTCTTTCTCTTCTGCCCTTGATGATTAAAAATCTCCCCAAGACCCTTATCAATCCTGGTCTTGCTCCATTCACTCTACTCTTTCGGGCTCGGGCTCCCAGCCCAAGTCTCAGCTGGTCTTGTTCTTTCTCACCCACCTCCAAGCTCAATGTTTACTTACCCATTCCCAGTTGTGCCTGCCTATATTCCTCCCAGCCAGCTTAGCTTCCAAATATGCAGTCTGGTTTTAGAGCCCCTGTGTTTGAGTCAGACTGCAAACCGGTTTACACCGCCACATTATTAACATGGAGATCACTGACAGCATGCAGGGCAATTAAAGAAAACAAAACCAAACAAAACAACATAACACAACAGGGGAGATGGGACAAGGAGAGGTGGGTCAACTGAGTTTTTCAGTATGAGCAAAACAACACATGTTTTCCCTCACCCATACTCCGAAACAGCTGAATCATTTTGGTTTTCCGAACAATGCTGCCTGAGATACCAGGCATGGAAAATTTAATTTCAAATGATTCAAATCCGGCAAAAATATGAGCAATTGAAAATAAATGTACAGCCAACACACTGAAAGGAACGATTCTACCTGCAGTGGACCTAGAAGATTGCTGCTCCTTCTGCCAGCTATGTAACAGAAGTGCATTAATAACCCATGCCAATTTGGGATAGCAATGGTCAATAATAAGGTACATCTGAGAGAGAAATCATTCTCGGTACAACTCTGCCATTAAAAGGTGTCACTAAATGGCACCTCAGAGTAGTTCTTTTGTATATTTGAACACATACGCTTCAAGAACACTGACTGCTCACTAACTCTAAGCTTGAAAGTGCTTTATAGCACATATGAAAAAATACGAATTATTCCTATAGAGCTTCTGCTCACTAAAAGAAAAAGGAAAGACATGGTAAACAAGGTGTATGTTCATTTTAACTTACACAACAGAATTTCAACAGCTTGTAAACACTGCAAAACTCTGATATTTCTGAGTTACTGGATTAGTATTTGCCAGATAGGTAAGAAATTATTTTACATTAATCTAGGAGCACATAAAACGTGTGAAAAACTAAGTAGCTATGGGCGTTGATAGGATATCATGGCTTTTCTGAAAGCATATTTTGGTTTTACTAATAAAATAGAAACTGTAATGTCAAAAAACCCCTAAAACCACTGGACACTTTAAAGTTAACCTATAGCTGGAACAGAAGTTACAGTTCAGCATTCCATAAGCCAGTATATGAGAGCTGTAAATCGATGTACTCTGTGTTGGTGGCAAACATCATGTTTTGGCAAGCTCTATCATAAGGTATGAATGGTTACAGAGGCATCAGCAGTACTTACAGCAGGCATGGTTGAGGGCACGTCCAAATTCAGTGCCACAAATGAAAGCACAGACCTACTCTGATTTTAGCTACTTCAAAAGAAAAAATGGCCAAGCACAATGTATATAACAGTGTGTTACTAGGTAGCACTGCCAGCTCTGTAATGCCGATGGTTTTTTTCCATCTGTTAGCACAGAATAATTAGCGTATAAGGTACTTAGATTATCCACCCAAGATGGGATGTATAAGTAAGTGATTAATAAACAGAATTGGCAACTTAGTATAATGACGTGGCACAGGTTTCA
Source organism: Fregata magnificens (assembly GCA_013389945.1). Lineage (NCBI taxonomy): Eukaryota > Metazoa > Chordata > Aves > Suliformes > Fregatidae > Fregata > Fregata magnificens. The sequence goes on from WAAD01016301.1 coordinate 79,026, forward strand.
TCTTAACTCTAATTGCTAGTCAGCCTTTAACTGAAATGCACAGTACACAAAACATTCTCACACTTAGACCGAGGACGGTGATGCAGGAATTGCCTTAATCTACTTGGAACATACACGGGGAAGACAGAGGGAGGAGATTCACCCCACATCCATACAAGTGTTAATACTTATTAGCAGGGGGAGACCCCACAAAAAACATACAGAGAAATTTCTGCTGACCCATATTCTGTTATTGCAGAGTACATCCTATCAGCAGCACAATCTATTCAGGTTGACAGTCACAGACAGACTTTCAGCTACAGATGACATCAACTGTACACAACACTGATTACTAACTTAATGGACCCCAGTAATCAGTCAGGATGAAACACATTCCTTCAAAGGTAGCTAATAAAAGCTTAGGTGCTTAACTGGGAAATACAGGCAAGCTTTTTCATGGCCTGAACACCTGGCAATGCCAGTCCAACACTAACTCTGCTAGACACTGAAAAGGCAAAAAGGACAGCCAGATCCCAGGCAGAGGTGTGTACACAGTGTACACAGATACCTGAATTAAGCGGCACAGAGTTCAGCCCAGACTAGTTTTCCTTCCATATGATCCGGCAAACCCACGCTTGTTTTAATAAGCATTGAGATTTGCTAAGAAGTGAACACATGCACATTTTTTTTTTTTTTTTTTTTTTTTTTTTGGTGGTGGTAAAATTACACTACATTCATTGGACACTAATGCTAGATACAAACTCTGCTGCTCATTTTCATCAAAATAAATAAAGCTTTGGCAGGCCTTGAAAGCAACACACAAATTTCTCCATGTCTGGATACTTCTGTTTTACAGAATAGCACAGTTTTCATATCATCAATTTTCTAAGCAGCAATTCAAAAGAATCATCCTTTTAGATTTCTGAGAAAAGAACATAATGGCGGTTACTCAAAGGAATAGATGCTGCAGCTACAACTGTTCTCATTATGTACAGATGAGATGCTTCGATGTTCCTTGCTACTGATTACATGAGTAAACATTTTTAGTATGCAAAATCCTATTAACTCAAGGGGATTCTGTATAATTTTATAACAGCTCCACTTGTGGTGTCTGATCGACTGGGTCAGCAACAGACAGATGGCAAAGAATTAATTCTAATGCTGCTTTATTGCAGCGCTGGCGTCAGGGCTTTCTCTACTCACTGCATTCAGAAAAACTAGAACTTTTCCTACATTCCCTACACCTAAAAGTAACACACCATAGAGTAAAAAGATGGAAAGAAAGTAATAAAAGCAAGTGTAAGGTCCTGCACGTGCGGAGGAACAACCCCCTGCACCAGTACAGGTTGGGGGTTGACCTGCTGGAAAGTAGCTCTGCTGAGAAGGACCTGGGAGTGCTGGTGGGCAGCAAGTTGACCATGAGCCAGCGCTGTGCCCTTGTGGCCAAGAAGGCCGACGGGATCCTGGCATGCATCAAAAGGACCGTGGCCAGCAGGTCGAGGGAGGTTATCCTCCCCCTCTACTCTGCCCTGGTGGGGCCACATCTGGAGCACTGTGTCCAGCTCTGGGCTCCCCACTTCAAGAAGGACAGGGAACTGCTGGAGCAGGTCCAGCGGAGAGCCACAAAGGTGATCAGGGGACTGGAGCACCTCTCTTATGAGGAAAGGCTGAGAGACCTGGGTCTGTTCAGCCTGGAGAAGAGACGACTGAGGGGGGATCTTACCAATGCTTACAAGTATCTAAAGGGTGGGTGTCAAGAGGATGGGGCCAGACTCTTTTCAGTGGCGCCCAACGACAGGACGAGGGGCAATGGGCACAAATTGGAACGCAGGGAGTTCCACCTGAACATGAGAAAAAACTTCTTTACTGTGAGGGTGACAGAGCACTGGAACAGGCTGCCCAGAGAGGTTGTGGAGTCTCCTTCTCTGGAATATATTCAAAACCCGCCTGGACGCGGTCCTGTGCCCCCTGCTCTAGGTGTACCTGCTCAAGCAGTGGGGTTGGACAAGATGATCTCCAGAGGTCCCTTCCAACCCCTACCATTCTGTGATTCTGTGAAAGTAATTTCCTTTTTTTAAGTATGTGGATCTAGAAAGGATAAAACAAAACCAACCTAATTGTCAGTCCTTCTGCCCATACTAGGGGGAGAGTGACCAGTCAAAAGCCCAAGCATCAGAAGTGTAGCATATAATAAACAATAACAAATAGGATTTTATTCCATAGGGACAGAAGATAGTTCACTGGTCAGTAAGTGCACTTCCACAGCTACACCCTTCTCTTGAAATTATTTCTTGTCTCCTGTGCTCACTTGATTTTATTTAATTTTGGCTAGTCATCCTTCACTACTTGAAGCCCTACAACTATCAGCACTAGCTTTGACAAATATTTTCTTTTCTGCCTTCTTCCCCTGTATTTTTCTCTTCTAAGAGAAAGAACAAGAATGTTGCAGCAGTCGGCACAATGCGGAAGACAAATGGAAACTATTCTACTTGCCATTTACCCTCCCCACATAAAATCCTAAAACAAAAAGAAAAGTTAATCTCAAAGACATAAGGTAATAATCTAATCTCTCAAAGTAAAGAGATGACACTGGAACCCATCCCTCCAATAATTAGGGTTTTCACTTATTCAATTTTTTAATCACTCCATAATACTTATCACTGTACCTTAGAATTATCTAGTACTTAGTGAATTTGTGCTTACAATATATTTAGAAGGCAAACTATTAGCAGTCCAAAAATGGTGCCTAAAATTAAATTATTAATGCACTGTTTCCCCAATTTTGGGAAAACGGTCCCAAAAGTAAACAATGATCTAGCTGGGATTTGCAGGCAGAACTCTTAAGCTCTTGAGATACACAACTAATGTCCAGAAAACCTTCAAAATATGGAGATAATTAAACTGATAAAGAAATATCTGGCTGAGGTTTTTTTAAAAGCCTGAAACTCAGAGGTGTTATCTACACGTAAACTTTGAGGAGCCAACTCAGAGACCCGCACGGACATAGTTAATATTCCAGCTATTTCAAAACATGAGAGAAAAGGCAGTCTTCCTTGAGTTCTATGCCAGCATTATCCAAAGCGGGTTGAGGATGTAATGGGAAAGATAGAACAAGCAAAGGTAAATCAGGATTTCTCTTGGTTGAAAGACTACTTGGTTTTGGGAAATAGCCCCCTCACGTTTCACAACAGGACAGTTCTTTTTAATGGTACTGTGCCATCATTCTTCCAGAAGCACTATTTTCTGTAACTTGAAAAAAAATCTTTCTGTTCCTTTTTCTTAAAACATTACAGCCTTCATCCCTATTTCTCACATGTCAGTTTGCATTATGAATGTTTCTCTGAAATCCAGGCTAATTAAGACTGCTTCAGAAATAAGGGCTTAAGGTTGTCAGGCATACCTGACGACTCTTTGGACAAACAATTTCCTTCCATTTGGATTTTTAATTAAGCTTTCTGAAACTAGTTTAATATAAGAAAATGGTGAAAAAACATCTAGTCAATTTTGACTAATCCAAAGAAAGACTTCATTTTCTTTTGGAGACATAGATGACAGCTTCAACTTTTACCACCGACAGTGCATCAAATCAACCCCATCCCTGAAACTTAGCCCAGCTCTTTGGCCTCACATCCAAGCAAGGACGACCTTCTTTCTGGCTAAGTCAACAGGGGCCAAGCAAAGCTTAGCTGCCCAGTCACTCCTTGGGTCTCTCTTACATGGGACTGGAGATAACCACAAAGCAAGGCACATCTGACCACAGGACACCAATGATTTCATGTTTTGTCATCATATAATACTCAAACTCATTGACAGTGTCACTGGAACAGCTAAGACTGAGCATGTTTTACTCTCATTCCTGATTATTCCAGGACATCTTCACTTATTGCATTACACAGAAGACAGTTTCCAAAATGATAGGTATCTTACTCTACAGCTGTTTTCAGCCTTGTGCAGTGTAACTTCTCCACAAAACCAAGTTCACATGAGATGTTCTTGCAAATATTTTGGGGGGGGTGGGGGGTGGGGCAGGGGTATTTCTTCTTTACCTGAAATGGAGACTGGCTGTTGTAATTCTTAATCTCCTTGTTGGCTCCCCGGAACAGCAGGACTCTTGCACAGCTCTCCTGAAAATGGTAAAAGAGTAGACTTGTTAGTCAGGGTCTTTAGTTACTAAAGAGACATTGTGGCTATGAGATGTGTTGCTTTTTAGTATATATATTTCCTTAGATAAGAAGTAAACAAAATAAGTAAATAATCTGAGAAATTAAGTTATTAAAATAGTACTTTAAATATGACAAGGCTTTAGGTGCTTTTGCAGTGTGTTAGAGTAGAAACAATATGCAAGTGTAAAAAAATGTAGAGGAATGCGAGAGGTAAACAACTTACTAAATTTTTTAGAAACAGTACTGTGGAAATTCCATACTTGACAAATCAGATTTTGCAGAATATGTGTTAGTTCAAAATGAAATTTGACTCTCATCTGCTTTTTGCCTAATTTGTTGGGAAAATAATACCCACAGTACAGTAAACAGTACCTGGGATGAATTATATCCTCCCCTACTGCTAAAAATTAAACAAAGCAGTTTTACCACTGATATGCACTTATTTTGTTTTTTTCAACCTATTTTCAATTGTAAACATTTAATGTATGATTATTTTTTTTAATATACCTGAAATTATTTGGTCTGGCTATACACACTGCACTGACCAGTCTTACCTTGTCTTTTTTCCCCTAAAAAATACTAACAGTTACAGCACAAACCCACTAGAGCCTTTCTAACAAGAGAAAAACATGGCTTCAGGCGCTCTGAACTGAGGAAATCTGCAAACGAAATCCCTTAAAAACAATTTTTTTGGGCTGATACAGTGTATTGCTTAAGTTGCTACTCTGCGCTGCTGTAAAATATGACTGACCATAACCTGCTAAAAATCCTCTGCAGTTCTGGCACGGTTATCAGAACACTAGACTTTTTGATGATCCATATATAGGCTATATTTCCTACCTGTCATCTTTAATGTTCAGCTTAGGACCTTATGCAAACCAGTTCATATTTCAAAACGTTTTTATGTTTCCTCATCATAAATATTTCTATTAATTTTGTTGTGCTTTCCAGATTTCTTGTCATGTTGTGCTGTGGAGCTCTACCTAATGAGGTATTTCAATGTGCTACCTTTCACTTTCAACACTAAACTTGCAGCCAGAGAAAACAATCATACAATTTAGCTATTTTAGTGACAGAAATGAAGCTTACTTACTAGATTCTGAGTCATAAGTGAATGCACAGAAATTATGATTGAAAATAATTTTTGTCATTGTGGTTTCTAATTTATCACACCAGCTTCTTGATCCCATTAAGTCTCCTCCATCACAGGGTTGTCCTAAATATACCTGGGGAGGAGGCTGTCCTACCCTTTCACCAAGATTCAGTACTCCAAAAAGATATCCTTTTGTTCCCATACTTCCTATTCTGCATAGCAGACTGAAACAACAGAATAGATCATACCTCAAGACAGTATACTAACAATCATCTCATAGATGGTAATTTTTTAATGATATATAATTAATTGAGATAATCTCATTTGCTTGCACTGAAATCTGCACATTAGGTGCTCTCTGCATCTCTAAACATAGCAAGACCAAGAGTAATGTGTAAAATGTCAACATGTTTTTCTCATTTTTCTGTGTTCTGTATTAGCAATCATCCAAAAGAAGTAAATGTGCTGCAATCTAGATGAAGAGCTCCAGGTTTAAAAAAAAAAAAAAAAAAAAAANGACTCCTAAATGATTCTATGTTTGCACATTATGTTATATTCCCATTATAGCAACTGTTGCACTATTTCACCAGGTACTGCTGAGTAAACATACTGGAAAAGCTAGCAGAGCCCTTTAGCATTAAAATGCCCAATTTTGATCATGGACTTGAGGATATAAGTAATGATATTAAGAAACATACTGTATTTATTGGTTGATTATTCATTTGGTTATCAGAATAAAAGATTCAACACTATAAAAGCGAAAGAATTACACATTTAAAAACTCTACATGATTTACAAATTTAACTAAGCTGTCTGCAGTGTAACAAAAAACATGCAAAGTGATTTATTTATTAAATGGTTTTGATAAGAAAAGTTTTGACAAAAGTGGTCAGAGTTGTTCAACATAAGAATTTTCAAGAAAACTAGTTTTGGATGAAGTACTGCAGCTGTTTATTTATTCTGTTAAAACAAACAGAAGCATTCTTAGCTGCTTATTCTCTCCCTTTTGTCTCCTCCCCATCCTTCCAGTATTAAGGGGAATAAACTAGGGAGAATAAGCAAAAAAGTCACTACCACAAATTATTTTGATTACTCTTCCTTTGTTAATTCAATGGAAATTCCACATTTTAGAGTTCTCCATTGTTAAGGTGCTGCCTACAAATGCCACAACTCCTGTTTGCACATATTTTAGCTCTGACAACCTAGCAACTTCTGATATTGAGAGCTTAGTATTGTTCATTCATTATATCATACATAAACCGAATATGCAGTAGCTTTTTAGACTTCATCAGATTAAAAAGAATTTCACAGACAAGTGTGGGCTTTTCAGCAGATTAGATTAAATTTGTTGTCTGAGAGCTAATTACCTGGTTTAATACTAAACAGTTTTCATATAGAATCCAATCCACTGACTGAAAGAAGGCAGACTTCATCCCAGAGCTGTTATTTGCAAAATACAGAGGCATAAGATCTGTCTAGATTTTATTCAGTTACTGGATGGCCACGAAATAACTTTTAAAAACAAGAATTTTTTCAGATCAGCACTTAGCTGACACTCAGGTAAACAGAATTACCAGCTTCAGGAAGTATCGCAAGAAAATTCCCCAGGGAAGGCTGGAAGGGAAAAATCAAATGGGTAATGACTCCATCTACAGGAATGAAGAGGTAAAAAGGATACTGCTGTCCCCATTCTCTCCATCCAGAAAAGGCCAACACCTTTCCTTCCATATTAGCTAATAAAAACTTTCAATAAAAGGGACTCTGAAAAAAATCAGCATAGGTTACTGTTCACAGCAGCCTGAGAAAAACTTTTTATTTTCACATATACCTGATTAAGGAAAACAGGAGCATGACAGTGTAGTCAGAAGGTGTTAAACTTCCATTCACAAAGCCAAGCTTAATGACTATGAAAATATTTGCAAATTTGTAGATGCAATTTCAATCACAGTCTCTAAGTTTTCCACAGAATAACTTTTTCCACTGAGATCAGGAGAAAAAACACCTCTCTACATGAAAAGTACTGTCATTCTACAGGATTATTCTAATTTCAGCATCATACTGCATTACCTTTGCTAAAAGCGTATGATTTTGTAAACAACTATAGTCATGAAAACAGTGTAATACAATGTTCACAAAAAACCAGAAAGGAGTTCACGTTTTTAAGTTTATATGTGCATTATGGTCAACGCTTCAAAATTCTTACTCGGGAAAAGTGAAGTAAATGAGGTTAAAGTGAATATTTTTAAATATTTTTTTTCAACAGAAGTGCTTATAGTTACACATGTTAAGCTCTTGATGTGAAGCTTAAATGCAAAGTTTTGGTTAGATGAAGGTGAATTTCATTTCTCTGCAAAATTTTCTAGGAATTTTAACAAGCGCCAATTTGCAAAAGCTTTGTATGCCTACAGTCGCAGAAGCCATCCAAGCTGAGCAAAGAAACCATTGCTAACCATAAACTAGTTGATGTAGGCACTTGACAGCCTGTTGAAGATGCTCGGTAGACAGTGAGCAAGAAGCAGTCCACAGAGGTACTGCTCCCACAGATGTGCTGTGTACTTCAAATAATCAGCATTAATGGGAAAGATTTGTAGTCTTTATGAATTGATATCAATTATGACACACACATCCAGTCAACGGTCTTGAAAATGTCAAGTTATTCCGAAAATTCTGTTTTTTTAAAAAGTTGGGAGTATTTTAGACCTAATTGAGGAATCTGTCTTGACAAGACTTTTGAAAAAAACTAATATGGTAATTAATTAAGAAGCAGATGCTTTAACAGATGTTTCACTAGTTACAGTCACATCTCATGACTTGTCTTTTCCTAATTCAATGTAACATTATACGCGCTGTGTTTTAACATAGTTGTAAAACTCATTCCCTCCCCATCCCATCCATGCAAAGAGAGTATAAAATGCTATCAAATCAAATGGTTCTATTATTTGGAAATGACTACACAAGTTGTAAACAGCAGGCATCCAGTATCTTCTGTATAATCTACAGATACATTTCCACAGTATTTTCCAAGTGTTTCTTATTTGATTCTAATTTAAGTTCTAGCAAAACAGCAATAAATTCTGAATAGGAAACAAATATTTAGATATGATACCAAAAAAATATAAGCTGGTAGAACATGGTGTTGGTTTATTTTCTAATTAGTATGTATACTCTCGCTACATACAATAAGCAGTCCTATTTGTAATCAGTGAATAAAATATTAATAATATAGGTTTTAATTATGTTCTTTCTAGTTTCTAAGACCACTGTTTAAAACCTGTAACACTTCATTGCATATTAAATAAAACAAATGAAAAATAATGAGCTACGTTCTTCTTCAGTGTCACTTGCCTCTATAGATCAATAATAATGGGAAATTTATGCCAAAATGCATTTATTAAAAGCGAGGAAACTGCATCTCAGGAAAACCTAACACCAAATCAGTAAACTTTAACAGAAAACTCAACAAGCCTCTGTTTCTGTGGATGAACATGATAGATTTAGCATTTGTACCCCAATTATGCCTTTTTTTTTTCCTGGCTACGTGTCACTCTCCTACAGCACTGGTTTCCAGTCTCCACAGGACTGGACTCCCCAGACCCATCTTCTCCCAAAGCAAGACATCCCTCCCCAGTTAGCCACACAGAAGGGACCCCAGGCACCCCTCAGCTCCTGCCGGGAACCATTACGTCACTGAAGGAGGACGGTATGACTCTGCGGCACTCTGCCTGCCGGCAGAGGAGGCGTGTGCCAGCTCACCTGGTTGTACAGGGCACAGACGTGCAGTGCTGTGTTTCCCGAGGCGTTCTGCGCACACATATCGGCGCCGTAGAAGAGGAGGTGCTCTAGATGTTGGACGTGTCCGTATCGGCAAGCCTGTAAAGAGATGCATTCATATTTTGGTTATTATACAACCTAGGTAAGCATTCCAGGTAAAGATTTTTAGCAGAGAAGATGCTATTTTACTTAGGGTCTAATTTTTAGAACCACCCCTGGACTGAATGGGAGGACTAACACCCAGATGTGCATACCTGCTCGTAAATGCCAATGTGTGCACTTCAGGCACAGCAAGTCTGTGCATAAGTTTAAGCATCTGTTTATTTGAGGAGCAGCAATTTAAGGTATCAAGAAAATACTAATTTTGACACTTTTTATCCACCAATATTCACAACTGTCAAATGTGACAGGCAGACTAACAGATTTTTTTTGTCCTGCTAACCCTCGAAAATTGCCCACTAGATGGCACTGAAGATGATCAGATTTCTAAAGCTTGTCTTCAAGGTGTGAAAACAGTCTGGGGAAATCTGGCCAAAATTCAAGTAATAATCTTCTTGATTCTGTGATGTCAAGTAGATGCACAGTATACACACGGCACTGATCCAAAAGAGGGAAAATCTTCAAGAGTTACTTTATCAGTCACACAAATAAAATGTAAGACCCTGAATACTTGGAAATAAACCTCTGTGAATGAGACTCCAGTGCAATTTGAAACTTTCCTGATTAGCACGTAAGTTTGAGAAAAGTCACAGTATCATCACATTCATCAGTCTCATTTACTTGGCTACCTTCTTCTCTATAGCACACCAACTGAGCGCCTCCCAGTTTGTAATGTTTTTAACTTTGTCTCATCTCAGATCAGTATCATTCCTGTATAATAATATGGAATTTAAGCTGAGAGATACAGGTACACAAAGCCATTCACTCTGTCTTAGGTACCTAATTACTACTGATTTCAGTGGGAGTTACAAACCTACACATCTTGCAATTTGGATCAGAAAAATTTGCTCAACACGCAAATTAAATCTGTGACACATCCCAAATCCCAGCCTAGTATCCTAACCATTACATCTTTTCTTCCTCTGTTTTCCATTTTCAACACACAGAAAGGGAAAAAACAGTGTTTACTAAATAGTTTATTCATTTACAAATTATTTGCCAAAATAATGGAGACGTTACGCTAGCTGCTATTAGAACAGGAACATTTTAACGCTAGGCAACAGAAAGCAAGAATCCAACAACAAGCAAAGGGAGAAACAGTACCAAACTGTAACTGTTTCTCACTGTGCAGGAGATTAGAGCAAATGCATAATTAGCTATAAACTACCAATTCTGTCTACTCTCTTAAAGTCATTCAACATCTAGGATGAATGAGCAGATGTAATTATTAAAATAACTCCTAAAATACAAGAACTAATTCCAACTTTCCATTCTTACTACAATAAACTGGACTAAAACCAGGCCCTTTCTCCACTTTGCTTCCTTCGCTAGAGCGGGATTTGTCTCCTCCTTGCCAATCTGACAATAACACTTATTATGCTTACGGGGAGGTGCTGGAAGACAAACAATGCAGGGGAGATGCATTTTGCCTCCTTACGGGGGTTTGTGTGGTAGGTGAGCTGTCCAAACCAATTGTCAGGGCCCCTCGGTACCGTCAACGGAGAGAGACAGGTATGTCCAGAGGATATCCTTTTTATTACTAGCCTAGCACAGCATGAACCACCGTCTTACCTCTTCCCCTTTACTGAAAGGGTAACCCAGAGGCTTACCTTCTACAGTCAAAGATTGTGTTAGCAAAATGAAAAATATACTTGCTACCAATTATTTCCTTGCCATGCAAGGTAATTTTGCCTTCTTCACACAGACAACAACATATGGGATTGTATCATATCACCATCTTTCTTAATTCACTGAGGAATGCTTGTATTATTGATTACTGAAAACAGATTGCCTGTAATCCAGATGTAAACATTGATTTATTGAGGATTACAACTGATACAATAGGTTTTGAAAGCTCTGTTTCATTATGAGAAATAATAACCGTATGTGTATAAGGCTGGATTTTCAAAACAGGGATTTTTTCCTCTATATTTTCAGGAAGTCCAGAAGGGGTAATGCTTTGATCTATACAATCCATTTCCTCCACATCCTCAGAAACGATGGTAGTAAATTAATTCTTTTTTTTCCTACTAGAGATGGATCCAAACAGCCTCGATCTGAACACACTTACACAGATCCCTGCCCAAACCTGGGTACCAAAGCTACCTCCCATTTCTTTCAAAGAAAAGAAGTTGTGTACTAAAAAGATTAGTGCACAGAAAAGAAAGTGAGCCTAGATAACCTAAGCAGGCCTGTAAGGTTGATTACTCATATCTTTAATCTGATCATACTACATCAGTTCCATTTTTTAAGATTACTCAAACTGATCCATACAGAGGAAAGGCACAAAATAGCTGCAATGACATTAGGACTGCTAGAATCTTTAAACTTTGTAAATTACTGAGTTTATCGCTATGCAAAGAGAAATTAATAAAGCATTCTTACACAACTGTTGCATAATATTCAGATGTTTCTGGAGAAGACAAGCTAAAAGAGTTCAAAGAAAAAGTTTTTTCAGAAAATGCCTTACCAAACATTATAGGTCTTTTTAAGAGATAACAGTTCAGGTCTTTGGTGAGGAAGGAGATATACTTTTCCAATAGCTATGGTGAAGCTGACCAAGATGTGCCAGCACCTGATGAATTCTGGCACCATAGCTGGCTCAAGGTATCATGAGCACCACGAACCTCAAAAGATTACTTTTTAAAAATAATTTTTCTTTATAGAGCACACTACCACCTTTATCCACACACTGAATATGTAAGAGAGGAAAAGAAAACCCATGTACAAACAGCAAAAGAAAAAAATCATTAGAATCCCAGTTTCCACATATGCAGGGAATGAAAACTGACTCAAACTGTGAGTTTGTAAGAGTTTAACATCCTTCAGTGCAACATACTGAAGGATCCTAGCAGCAGGATCCTGAATCCAAATCTTCCTGCAAAGTTCACCAGAGAGAAAGGAGAAAGTACCTCTGACAAACACGCAAGAAGCATTATCAAGGATACTAAAATTGTCATATAACAAAAAGATCGAGTTATGCTTTTTTACTGAAGCGCCACTAATAGGATGTTAAACTTCCAAAAGTCCATTACATAAATATGACTAGTGCAATTTCTGCAGCAAAATCCACAGTAACCATAGGATTTCAAAGTTACAGGACTCCACTGGAACAGTTTCCACTTCTAATTCACCACAGCAGGATGCAAAGTAGTAAGCAAATAGAAAAAGGAAGAAATTCCATACTTGTATGTGCATGGACTAAACGTATCCAAATGGCCTCCAAAACAGCGTTTAACCATAGAACATACATGGCACATTTCCCCATGCAACTTCAACTCCAAACAAAAAGTAATCTTTCTTACCTGATGAATTTCTTGCCATCCATTTTCATCTTTGCAACTGACTGTAGCGTGTTCGTGAAGTAACAGTTCACAGCAGTAAGGATCCCCTCCCACGATAGCAGTGTGGTACAGTGGTGTCAGGCCACAGCTGTCTTTGTAGTTAGGAGATGCTCCAAGCTCCAAAAGGGTCTGAAAGCAATCACAAACTGTGAAAAATATATTCTGAAGGGAATTCTAACTACAACAGGACTTTTCTACCTGAAAAAGTATTTACAAGGTTGATATTTGCCATAACGTGTATTTTTTGTTCACTTCTTTATAAGCTGACAGAATGGGATGCAGCACAAAGTTAAGCAAGGAATGACCTCGGAAGAATTAGTATCTAAAGGAATCTATGGGGATAGTATGGAAAGGATGAGTGGCAATGTCCAATTTCCATTCCCTCATTAAGTTCAGAAATCTCAGTTCTGAAAATGCCGCATCGCCTTTGCAACACATTCACCTCTTCAGTTACAAGATGCTTTATCAAAAATGTCATGCAATCTGAATATCTGTCAAAAGGAAATAAGCAAAAGCCATAAACATAAGACTTAATCTAGAATATCAAGGTGATTTAAGAATATCTGTTAAAAAACCAAAAGAAAACAGAATAGACTGTGTTAAGGTATAATGTGTAATCCATGCCACTGGCATTTGCTTTCAAGGAGATAAGCAACAATAACACTATTCATATTTCTTCAGACAGATCCTTCCCAATCTATCAGTGAATAAGGTTAAATTTCATCATTTTTTCTTCCCACCAAAAAAAATCAGAAATTAAAAGGCCCTTTATTGAAAGCAAATCCTAAGATTTGAAAGCCACAAGAAAGCACTGGAACAAGCACATATTAAAGGATCCATTGAGGACAATACAGTAATTAACTGAAAACATTCTCCTTTATATATTTTTTTCTCTAAAATAATGTCTAATTTGCTACTGAAAGCGTTCACCTTGAGGGTTACTTGGTTCTTGGCTCTGGCTGCTTTGTGCAGAGCTGTCATTCCATCTTTGGCTCTGAAGTCCAAATGTGCTCCTCCATTTTTCAGAGCTTTTATCACTTCTACTGCATTGTCAAGCTGAACTGCCAAAGTTAGGGGTGTTTCTAAAGAAGAGAATAGCATGTACTTGAAAAAAGATGAGCAAATTTATAAAATAAAGAACATTTGCTTTAAAAATGGTAAGTGAAAAATGCTGCTCAAAGAAAATCATAAATTATCAATTTTCTCCTTTGGACAGCAAAACCATACAGACTCCATTAGCCTAGAGTTATGAAGACAACAGAAAGAATGTGTGATATTCAGCCTGTTAATAAATTTAGGTTGAACAAGCCCAGGGTACTGTTTTATGCTGCTAGTTTTATTGTTCTGACCTCCACTTTCCAGGTCATGATAGTTTGGGTCCAGTCCTCGGTCCAACATCTTTGTGATTTTTTCCACTGAGAGATGGTGGACATGATCCATAAATTTTCTCAAATTAGCCTGAAACAAAGAGTGACAAATGAATCATCCTCTAATTTTAAAAAGAAAATTTTGACTAAAAGTGAAATATTCTGTCAACTGATGTCAATATCCATTGACATCATTGAACAGTAGCTAATTCACATTCCTGGAGAACCTGACTCTATACCGAGAGCATAAACCCTGCAGTTTATAATGTTCAAAAGTCAAACACACAGTACGAAGACTCTGGTTTTCATAGTTTTAAGGGAAAAATGACTGAAAGATTCATTCACTAAGAAATTAGGATGGTGTATGGTAATCATTATTATTATTCTGACCTGCAAATGAGTCTAAAGACATAGACCGGCATTTTTGCAGCATGCTGAAAGCACGTTGTATTTACAAAGTAAGGTTCATTTTAAATTACTTGTATATATATGGAAGAGTCAATCAGGGGAATTTGTCTATTTCCCAGATCACAATTCACACATCCCTGTTGGCGCTGGAAGCACATACTGTTTGCTGTTCAGCAATTGGCCCAGGTGGTAATGAACTGCTACTTATTTCCAGTTTCTCAGACACATTGCTTTGCTAAGTCAGCAATTGCTAACTTCTCTAGTAAATTGGGCATACCTTCGTATGAAGCTTGGCCAGCTGTTTCTCATCAAGATTGAACTGTTTGTACACTCTTTTCTTGTATCTAAACTGAGGGAGGAAAAAAAGAATAAATTTACAATGTCCTATTTTGCCTAAAAACTCATGACATAATTTTCTGACCTTATCAGAAAGTATCGTACACGATGATGTAGATTTAGGCAAAATTCAAAAAAAGGCTTAGTATTGCATTTTGAATATTCACCAATAATCAGCACTCTGCTTAACATAGTGGCATCATAGTTTTACAGTTCATGTAAGCAAAATTCATATCTTGTATAAATATACTGAAATCAGTGGACGAGTATGGGAAATGAGATCAGCCTCTAGAATCTACATAAATAAGCAAGAATTACAGTGAAAAGAGTTTTTCCCTAAGGGTATCTGTGCACTTTCATTTATAGTCTCAGGCAGAAAGAACAATATGGAAGGCATGTTAAATAAAAAAATACATATTTCAATATATCAGCTTAGCATTTCTGAAATTTAAAAAAAAAAAAAAAAAAAAAAAGGATTCCTGAAAAATCCCTTAATCAACATAAGCAGAATTTACACATGGGAATAGTTCTTCTGATGTTTAACAGGACTGGTCCTGTGAATGAGGTTCAGAGGACTGCCTCTTTTTTTGGCTGAAACTCACTCACATTTTACCCTGAATGGTTTGCTACCCTATGGCCAGAGTAGCAAGATCTATGGCAAAAATCATGATATTTACATAGTTATAATTTACTGTTATCTGATCATACTACGCAGAATTCAAAGAATGCAGCACGTCTGTTGGACAAGGAGACTGTATTGAATGAGCCTTTAATACTAGCTTTTCACAAGACCACTTTTAACCCCTGAATTGCACTCCTTTAGCTGCAGTGAGAAGAATTTTGCAAACAGTGAACACTCATGAAACAACCTGACAGAAAAAAATAAAGCAGTTATTTAATTTGCTTACGGCTATAATATGGACATCAGTGATTGAATCTCTGAAATAAACCGCTAGAAAAGCTAGGACTTGAAACCTTCTCTGGGCCCTGGTTCTTTTTTCTTGGATTTGTATTATAGTGAAGTCTATTAACTGCAGATTATTAGTGGTTGATGTACCACTATACAAGCAATACCAAAATTAATTAAATGCTAGTTTCATGCCCCAGTTTCCTGCTATACTGTGTTTCAGCACGATCTGGCTCTGCTCCATGTGTGCCCAGTGCCGTAATAGTTCTGCCCAGTTTATCCCCCAGCTGCACAGCCTCTACATGAGCAACAGAGAGGGACAAAATTCCAGTGTCTACGTGTGACTGCTTCACACGTACACACCCTCTCTTCTCTTACTGCTTTCCCAGGAGACAGACAGAGGAAATCTGTGCTCTCTGAAGGAGGGCACAGGGGGAACTAGATGGGCAGGTGGGGGAAAGGCTTCACTGAGACAGAAAGACCCTCTCTTTGGGAGAAAGCAAAGGCTGGTTATTCAACAACTGCTACCCTACTATTGCAAACCTAAACAGAGACCCAAAAACTTAATCTAGAACCTTAGATTTCTTTAGTAAATCACAGAATAAGATATATCTCCCGTGTCCTCAGCAGAGGAAAACTCCAAAACCAAATCTCCCAGAGGGGCTGATTCTTTGCAGCTTTTTGGGGATAACACATGGAACAGCTCCACTGACCAAGTGAACGCCAGCACTTCTGTAAGCAAGGGTTCAAGTTCAGACTTGCTGATTGCTATTTCCCAAATGCAATTCAGATGCATGTAGAAACCTCAAATACAGCTTACTGTATAATTTGTATCAGAATACAAATGTTTCAGATATTAGATATAAAAATACCTCTAGTGAAGGAACTCCTTTATTCACTGGCTGTGGGTATTCCCTAAGAAGTCGTTCCTCATCCAAAAACTTCCCATCTCTACCATTGCTTGCAGGCTGGAACAGTCCATAATTCAGGACATCTTTCAAACTCTGATTCAAAGTGCACAAAATTCGTTGCTTTGCAACCCACACTGAAGCTTCTGGGTTAAATCGAATGCATTTCTGCAAACAGAAATTATTAAAAGATCTAATTAATAAAAAACACATTTAAACAGTATCTTACATTCTAAAAGTTACAAGTGTTATAAATGTATACAAACATACACAATAAACCTATAAACCCCATGACAAAACATACATCAAGAAAATTATATTTTAGATGCACATTCCTCTACAATAACTAATGCACAAGTACTGTGAAAACACAGGACGTTTCAAGTCCTTCCACAAACATCAGAGACTATATCCTTCTTCAGAGAAAGAACACCTCCATTGCAAACCTGTTTGAAAAGCCAAGTGAAAGGGATGTTACAAGATATTTAACCATCCACTTAATTCTAGGCTGTTCTGAGAATCAGTCGGATCTGCAACAATTTCACAAAACAACGGTATTCAGGCAAGAATTCTAATCCATTTAAAGCTACATTTATCTTAGGGTAAGTTTATGGGAGGAACTATACGACATGAAGCAGCAGTGGACTTGAAAACCCTGAAAATCCTTTCCAGTTCTCTGCTTCTTACCAAGTTGGAATTTAGCAATTTAAAAAATTTAGGAATTTCTCAATTGTACCTTACGTTGGAGTCATTGGCTACGAGCTACCAGCAGATGGCAATACCTAGAAACCAATTTGTTGCCTCTGATGTGCATTATGAATGTATGGTGTTGCTGACTCACCCCGTACTGGGCCATGAGAAGGGCTCGTACCAAGCTGCCATGGCAGAAGCACAGGAGTCCCTTCGTTGCCCACTGAAAGGACATCCCCGTCCCCTCATGATGCAACACAGGATGCAGGGATTGCATGTGGGCCAAACAAAAATTTTAACAGGTATATCTTTTTTTATCAGTACATTTCCATGAGTGTAGCTGTAATTCTGGCTACAGTAAGAATGTCAGTAACCACTCTTCAGGCCTTTTCTGAAGACCTCTGCTACTCTTCATATTATAATTGTACATAGAGATAGAAGGACAGAAGAGCAAGTAAAAATAAGACTGATGTTTTATGAAGAGAGTGAAGTGTTTCCTTTAGCTTCACCCACAGCTGCTTCTGCAGTGCTCACCTCTGCAGTATCTGTTGGCATCTTTTTAAAGTCCCGAGGCCTTCCATAAGACAATGGTTGCAGTTTGTCTTTTAGAACTAAACATATTTATCCTGGCAAGCTCTGCATACACCTGAAAGTAATCTCTGATCCGATATACACAAATCAAATAACAAATTCATTTGAACATTTCAATTCTGAATTTTGAAAAGCAAATTCAAAGGCAGAAGTCACAATATTTTATATGTTCACAGTGTCTTCTTGACTCTTCTAATCATAGAATCATAGAATCGTTAAGGTTGGAAGAGACCTCTAAGATCATCAAGTCCAACCGTCAACCCAACACCACCATGCCTCCTGAATTACATTACATACATTACAAATATTACATGGCAAATATTTTCAACAGTAAAAAGTACAAACAGGACATGAAGGACTTTCAATTTACAACTGTTTTAACCGAGCAAACACTACAGTCAACCAGTCCTCTGTATATATTCACTTTATCAAAGCAGAGATGACTAGCTGGTTTTGAATATCATGACATACTGAAGTTGAGGAGTTTGGCTCGGTTTCTGTGAATTAATCATCAGATATGAGGACTATCGACAGACACTGATACTGAGCTGTCCTCTATTCATCGTTGCTGACTAGCAGTGCCACTGAAGTTGCTGTGATAGCGTCTCACAGGGGTTTGCCCGAGGAAGCAAGGCAGGCTCATCAGTGTTGGGCTCTGTCCAGCTCCGCTGCTCCTGGGCATGACTTATGAAAAATTACCACTCGGTTTGTCCTTCATCGGTTCCTGCACAAACTGCACTTTTTCAGATATGGCTCAAGTACTGATGTTAAGACATTTCAGGGTATGTGAGGGCTAAACCTTTCATTGCAATGTGCTCAGGTGATGCTTTGGCCTAGGAAATAACAGATACCTTTAGTCCTTTACAGCCTCAAATATAAAAATGTAATCAAATGAGATATTAGATTTTGTCACAAATTTGATTTTGTCACAAATGTTTGTTTTGTGAAAAGTCAGGGGTTTTTAAATGGTGGAGGGAAGGAGAGAGGGAGGCAGAAAGAATATTATAAACAGTATTTTCATTCCCAAATAGCCTGGTAGTTAAGGTACTGACTTAGCAGCAAGGGCAATCTGTTTTAAATCCCTGTGTTCCTTCAGCTCTGAACCTCACTTGCCCCATGACTCTTACATGGATTCAAACTTCAATACAAAGTTCAGATTCAAACATCAGCAGTTTTCAGCAACTCCAAAAATTGTCAGTTACAATGTATGTTATGAGCTTAACTTCTACATGCTGTGTCACTAGGCAGTGACTTGTCATTATCCACACATCCTGAAAGATTATAAGAAATGCTATTAAAATGGGAAGAAGCAAAGATAACTTTGAAATTACATGGGGTTTTTTTCCCAGGAAAGTCTTTCTTAATGAAATTCTTACATGAAACAAATTTTTTTTGGACTTGTACGACACTGCTTTGATTTTAACAATACAAAACGCTAACTTCTGATTACAGTTTAACTGAGTCCGCTTTTTTTAATGCGCCTTGAGAATTCAACATGTTCAATTTTGTTCAGTTTATTGTGTTCTATCTGTTCTTGATTGCATGCAAATACTGCAGATAATGGTGTGTACTTCTAATTCTCAAAGATTTGTTAAACTGGCAAAATTATAAATTCAAATTTCTTTGGAATATATTTCAATGGAAAATAAATCCTTCTACAGTGTTTATGCACACTGCGTCAGTAACGCACAATATTTATCTTCTGAAATAGCTTGCTTTCCACAGGTCTGACATTGGCATGTTCATATAATGCATGGGGACAGGACATAACAGTTTAACCACCTTCACTGGACTGAAATGGCAGCGAGGAATTCTTTTTTTGCAGTAGCTTTAAGGCTTGTTTTAAAATGAGTTATCTGATAACTATACCACTATTGTATTTCTACCACACTAGCTACAACATTTTCTAGAGTCCTCAATTGCAGAATAAATATGGAAACACTTTGAAACTAGTAATTTCACAAACTAATTTATTCACAGCCCTAGCTTTTCTAGTGATTCACAAGAAACAAAAATGCACTTATTTTAATAAATGTTGATCCCATTGGTAATTTATAATGAATTAAGATGAATGATGTAAAAGGCAAATCAGTAACCAAACAACTGTTCCCTACCAAAATTTCTCAGACTCGGAGACGTGAAACTAGTGAGAAATGTGATTATTTATGCTTCCTGTGAAGCCAGGCAGGATAGAGAGGGAGACTGTTACCACTCTCTCTGAGGCAGCTGCTGAACAAGAGGATAAGAAGGACCACTCAAACGCTGCATAAGGTATATTTTAGATCAGCCTGTCCCTGGAACACCTCCCCTGTGTCGCTTCTCTGCCCATCTGGCAGCCCTCCCAGGACAGAGGCCACCATAGTCATCATCTCCATTGTGTAGACAAGCCGTTATCTACTGCCACACTTTCTGCCCTGAGAAAACCTCAGCTGAATCACAGCAGAATCTACACACAGATTGCTTTAGTTATGAAATAAATACAAATTCATTAGATGCACATGGTGCGGTGACCACAAGGAAACAAGACAGTAGCTGAGTCAAAAAAGCTGGACAACTTTTTCTAACCTTCAGTGACTTATTGTAAAAAACAAAAAAATAAAAAAACAGGGATAGTTTAGTGGCAAAGAACTACAGAAACACATATGAAAAATATTTTGCATTGACAGATGTGGGATCTATTCTTTCCACCCTTTTTGCTGCATCCCAAGACCAGATAAAATGTGGTAGTTTGTCTTGAAGGCTAACTACATACACTATAAAAATTGCAACAGCTCTTTTAAATAAGAACCAAAAAAGAAGCCCCGAGTGGCTCAAAAACACTGTCAAAACCACACTAGGCCACTCAAAATCCAAGTGTAGTGGCAAGACAGCATATCAACATTAGTTGCTGAAATGTGAGACCTGTGTTTTTGATATTAAAGCTCTTTGGATCATGAGAGACGTGGTCAGTCGTAACCTTGCATTCCTGCACACCGGTGAGAGTAAGTCGCTAAGTGCAACGGAAGGACTGGAAGCAAGGGAAAAATATAGCTCACCCGCTCCAGCTAAAGCAAAGATATTAATTCAATGGGAATAATGTTCATGATACAGAATCTCTCAGGAATAACATTCATCCGTTCAAAATCTATCAATCAACACATCTTTTTCATCAGACTCATGAAGTTGTCAATCACACAGAACTGTGCTGCGACAGAGGAACCATGACAAACGGTTTGTACAGCTACCTCCAAAATGTGTCAGAATATCAAAATATAAGTTATTCCTTTCAATAGAAGACGTCAGTATTAAAGATGTGACAACCAAAAAGTGGTAAATGCAAATGAGAGTTGGGGATCACGAAAAAAATGGAGCAAGTCACTCATTTTAATTTGTGCTCGGTGTTCAACTTAATTCTTGGCGGCACTGCTTTCCTTCATCAAAATGCATTCACAAAACAGAATTCATGAGATGAAAGGTCAAAAAAACCAGTCTGGCCACACCATTGTCAGCTGGCAAGTCAGATCACGTGTCCAGATCAAGGGCATAAGAACAGATGTCAGCAGCACCCACAATGTTTCCATCGTCAAACTGAAGATACAAAGAAGGAAGATCAACTATGAACAGAAAGCAGCAATGAACAATCAGTCACAAAACGGGATACAGGAGAATACTTGTGAAAAGTTGCAAAGGAAAACCTGCAATAGACCTGAGGCAGCGGATGGCAGTACAGATGGGAAACAACTAAAAATGGAGGCATCTTACGCAAAAATGTGACTCAAGCTGCAGTTGTGACAACCGGGTTCCTACCTTCATAATATAAAAATTGCACAAACTAAGCAAATGTTTTATATAAGAAAGAAAAGCACTTAAAGATTTTTAATCCTAAAGGCCAATGAATACTGGAAAAAGTAAAGAAAGGATACAAAAGTATAAAAACCAATGCAGAAGCAGAAAACCAAAAAGTAGCTACAATTTAAGCTGTTGCTTTACCAAATTGCCACTTACCAAACATTTTGCATGGAAAGTCCTGTATAAAAAAAACAGGGGAGGAGGGAGTCAGTAAATGCTCATTACTGAAGTGGAGCGGCAAAACAGATGGGCAGAAAGCATTTCAAAGAAGTCTTCAGCAGACCCAGTCCCATCTCAGCATCAGAATTTAATAAAACATATGAATCTGAGCATTTTGATTTTAAACATAACCCAGACAGAGCACATAAGTATAGGATAAAACAAAAGAGCGGGACAACCTCCATGTGTTGATAATAAAATGATGAAAACATTCCTTGAAACAACTGGCTGACAGATCTGTTCTTGAAGTCTGGGAAAAAGAGCAATTCTAAGCACAAAACATTGGACATCACTGTCAGAATATCAAGCAAAGGAGATTTTCTTGACAACAGCTACTGGAGAAGAACCAGACTCCTTCCAGTTATAGGCAGAATCACTTGTCCTATGTTCCTACATGGGCTGATAAAGGAAATGGACACAAGAAGACTTACCCTGGATTCAGACCAAAAAGGTCCAGGAAGAGGTCAGATATGCCAGGCATCATAGAGGAAAGCACAGACACGTTAGTTCACCCAGTTTTCCATGTCCAAAAGACAGGCAACGCCATGCACAGACACAGTTGCCTTGAGGTACAAGGTAGGCAGCCACCTTGGGCGGCAAACTGCTGGGGGCTGTTGACTGCCAATTTTGCTTACAAAGGAGGAAAGATGCAGAACTGTCACCAATCAGTGCCGCTGACAGCATGACACTGAACTTCACTGCCCTGGGGATGAAGCATCCTCACATTAAGGGCAAACACAATTGAATATTGCCTAAGCTGCCAAGAAACCCTGCATCACTATTGCAAAGAGAGGAGGAACTAGTCAGTTGCTGTCATTTCTATCTCAATAGCAAGTAGTAGGGGTCATCCATCTTCAAGCCAGAGCCCTCTGGGCTGGATGCACTGCAAATAAGCTTCTGGTCAAAAGAGATTACACCTGTGTCCTGCCTGCATAAAGGATCTATTAAAGCTGATCCTCCTGGCTTTATTAAATCAGGAAATTAAATGCCAGACAATATAGCTTTCTTATCCACTCTCCTGTGTACATATGTTTGTGAATATGGAGGGCTTCTATGCTCTACATTCCCTCAGTAATTTTACTGAGCTCAGGAAATCTTTCAGTCACTCATTTAAATATTCTCCACCCTCCTGTGCTAAGGACACTCAAATACAGATGATGCACAAAAGCAAGAAGAAATTACTCTTTCTACAAAGTATTGTTTCAATACATTGGATTATCATCTGAACTGAAAAGGAGACAAAAAAGAATTGATATATGAACTGAAGTCTTCATAAGAGCTTTGTATGAACTTGTCAAGGTTTACATTATCTTTAAAGTTTCAAATGAGACTAAAAGGGCAACAAGACAGATTTCCTACAATGGGTGCTAACTTCCAAAGTTTTCTATAGCAGCACATCCTACTTACGAAGCTTGGTGCTTAGCTCATATGTGCAATGAACCAAAGCTGATTTACACCACAGTCATTGCAGATGAGCAAACTTTTATTCCTAGTGAGTTTAGCTAGGGAAAGCTTCCCAGTGGGTTGAGTTTTATCTAAAACCCTAAACTTGCCTTCTTTTAAACAAATATAATCCTGATCATACTTTCTAAAAACCAATAAAGAATAAAAACATAAAACTAAATTATGTCATTTCATGCTCCTTTGATTAAACAGACTAATTTTAAACACCTCTTATGTTAAATTAATTACAATTATACAGCAAATGGGGTGTATGTTGGATTTGGCTTGTAGCTATAACACAGCTCGTGAACTATGATCTTCTCCAAACTTTGCTACACTACATTTAAGCTACCAGTCTTCCTGTCTGCAAACCTGAATCCAGATTTCACTTTTCTGTACAAGAGCTCGCAGACTGATACATTAAATCACCAATAGATCATCTGCCATAGAACTGTTTAAAACAATTGAGTTACTTTTCATTAAGAGTTTATTGAAAAGGAAAAAAATGCAAAAAGTAAAGCAATAAAACCGAACAAATGAAACACAAACCCGAAAATACTTTTTGGTTCATTTCATTTCCTGCACAAAATGAATTTTAAAAAAATAATTGTTTCAATAGTGTCAATAAATAACTTATTATTGGTCTAAAAAATAGAGTACTGAAATAAGAGGGTTTCAGAAGGCT
This sequence comes from Fregata magnificens, assembly GCA_013389945.1. NCBI lineage: Eukaryota > Metazoa > Chordata > Aves > Suliformes > Fregatidae > Fregata > Fregata magnificens. The sequence goes on from WAAD01016301.1 coordinate 102,917, forward strand.
AACATCTCTCTGTTTTTAACAGCAGAGTAAACCTAGCAAGTAAAGCTAATCTTTCCATTTTACTGGATCTACTCATTGAGCACTGAACATAGTCAAATATATAACAAGCTGGTAGGATCATCAATAAAATCCTAACCATGTCCAGTCAGAGCTTGTCTTGACAGAGGACTTCACTACAGGCAAAATCCTTTTAAATTTAAGATGTACAGCAGTGGATTTCAGTATTTCAATCAATACTGAAACGAAAGACCCAAGGTGATGACTGCTTCAGCCAAGATTTAATAAAAATCCCGTGTGTGGCTCACAGCAGCCTTAGTCCTGCTCTGCCCTCTGAAGCCTTCCTGTCTAGCTCGTGTCCCACACCACTTCCTCTTCATAAAGGTTAATCTCACACCACATAAACTAATGGAGCGGTACTGTAATTTCAGCAGCAATCCTCATCTAAAAGAATTTTTTAAGTACAAGAATTTAAGAGATAATGCTCCCAACTCCAACACAGATTTCTCTGAGTTTCTGGAGCACTGTGTAGATTGGGCTTTAAAAAAAGAGCTCTACAACCACACCTGAGGCCACACTGTCAAAACAGCTCTTCCCTGTCAGCCTGTAGACAGGCCGTCTCTATCATTCTAAAAATGAACTTAATTAAAAAGAAAGGAGTAATTTCATCTGAGATAGATCTTCAATGGCAGCACAGTATGATGTAGATCTAAAATGTCAGCACACAGTGATGTATGTAGCACACATCCATAAAAATAATGTGTTTTTATAATCATCTTTGAAATGAAAAAAGTCTGATGCCTACCACCAATTGAAAAACCCAACAACAGCATTCAAGGAGGCCCAGGGCAATTTAGATAATTAATCACAAACTGGGACAGGTTGCGGTTCTAGATAGAATCAGTAAGTAACTCCCAAGACCTCCTCTGGGATGAGATTGTTATTCTTATCATAGCACTTGTGGAGGACAATGATTCTTTTACTTACAGAGTTACAACAGCAAACTTTTCCAACTTTATGCTCCTAACATTCCAGACATCGAATTTTACACATTCAACCATAAAAGAAACACAACTTAGTAGTTCCTTTTGAGAAAGAGCGAGGAATTTGGACTGTAGATTTCTAATACGTAAGGAACAGCCAAGATTTTTTTTTTTTAATTTAAAAAAAATAACTTTTATTCTCATTTACTCAATTAATCAGACATTTTTTAACGAATGAAAAGTCTGTTCAATTCTTTCTGTAAGATGCAAGAGATTAAATCTTTTGTTGAAAAGTTTCTATTTTCATCCAATAGACTTAGGGATGTGAGATATAGCCATAGGTCCACAAGTTAGCTTGCAAATGACTCCTCTAACAAAATCAGAAAAGGCTCATTTTATCTTCTCTGATATGTTTCCATAAGTGGTGAGGAGGTGGGAGAGAATAAAATAGCAATTTCATGTCATTGTAAAATCTGTGGAACAGTACGATGCCACGCTTTATTCTTCCTCCAAACCCAGTGTGTTGATTTCTCTGGGTGGAAGTTTGAGAAACACCACCGTGTAGAAAAGGCATAGCAGCAAAGGAGGAAGGAAAGATTTATTTGTGCTTCCTTTTCCTCATCTTTATGCTCTGAAAGCCACCAGCTATCTAACAAGGATATCTTTTTGTGGGAGGATGACAGAGAAAGGCAACTAATATGGGAGGGGGAGAGACAGACAGAGAATTTGATGACCTCCTGCTAGGCCCCAGTCTAGTGTCAATCACAATCTATCTCATGAAAAGAGAAACTAGAGAAAACAACGGGGTTATATATGTACGAGGCTTTTGTAGAGACCACATGATTTGGGGGTTCATCCCTCACCTTCTGATGAGACTTTAGATGCCTAATTCTCTTTCTTCTACCCAAACACCTCTGAATGCAGATCAGACTGGAATTTTGCTTTATGATCACAGCTTTCATCAAGTTGACATACTAAATACACTCTCTTGGATGGGATGGTGCCTTTAGTTTAGGCAATCAGTCAGACATACCACTGGGGCAAAAAATCTAGACATAAAAAAAAAAACCCACGACAAATTTTGCCTGTAATACATCAAAAATTGTAAGAAAATAGATCTACTGCAGATTGAAGCCAGCAAAGCTAATCATTTAATTTTACTTTTTTTTTAATTGTAATGCAACATGCCTTACCGTTTGCTGCAGATCGGGTATTATAATGCGAATCACTAATGTGTTGCTCTGACTGTCTTCCATTCTGCTGCTTGGCTTTTCTGCAGTTGCTCTAATTGTGTCATAAATAGTTTCTTCTTTGGAGCTGTCTGATTCAGATTCAACAGAATAGTCAGAAAAGCTTTGTGCCATTTCATCTTCACTTGATGTTGGGCTACGAGGCATGTTCAAGTTTTTTATCCTGCCAATACAAAGGAGAAAGAGAAAAAGATAAGTTATAGTTAAAAATGTTAAAAGTTAAACGTTAAAGTTAAAAGTTAAAAAAAAAGTTAAAAAACTTAAATCAAAAGTTAAAAAACTTAAAAATTAATCAGCTACAAGTTTTGTTTGCTTGGAAGTAACATGCATTTAACAACGAAGTTATATGTTTTGTCCTCCTTTTATTTCCTCCTGTAATTTATGTGGCTAGGCAGACTGTAATGGAAATAAAACTGGCTACCAATTACATACAGAATATACAGAAGAGGAAGAAGGACAGGAGAAGGAAAAAGAGTAATTAAAAGGGAAGATGACCTTTCTTCCCAGGCACACCCAACCTCCCAAAGGATCCAGAAAAACCCAGCATAATTACCAGGTTCTCTGCTAAATAGCACTGTTGTAAACCATACTTAGAACTCGATCTGGCTTTGAAGCCTACTTCTCCCAGTGTAAAAAGACATTTCAGGGAATTAATATAGGTACTAAACTAACATAATCCTGTACATCAGGAAACTGTACAGGTAAGGCTTCAATAAGAGACAGTATTTTCAAATAGCAGAATCAAATAAAAAATGAAATACTACAGGCACCCAGGCAGATGCAGATGCTGCTTTGTGGTTTGTGGCTCATACAACACTACCAAAATCTGTCTATTATACATACAATGTATACATACAATAGAGATTTTAGAAGCATTTTTAATCTGTGGTATAGATTATGCTAAAATGAAAGTAAAGTTTATTCCAAAGTAAGGACATTTGTATCCAGAGGTCTCACAGTAAGAACAGCAGAACATTTTCCTTCTGGGTTTTTCCAACTACAGCAGCAAAAGACTTTTTTGTCCCACCAACTAAAAGCTTCTCCAGGAAATGAAAATTACTCTTCTATGGAAAAATGGGGAAAAAATTTGGAAAAAAGTTGAAAATACCACCATAAACTTTGCGGTGCTTTGTAACCATATACTTTTTCCATTTTCAGAGGCCAGAAAAACGTAAACATAATTTTTCGTATTTTCTATGAGACACCTCCCAAGACAACTCCTCTGCTTTTTAATAAAGAAAATCCTCAGTTAAAAGAAAAAAAAAAAAACAACCAACCAATTCCACTGTCAGCCCACATTAAAAAAAAGACATAAAAGTAAAGCACAGAAGGATGAACAGACTTTACCAAGGTCATTCATATACCAGGTGACTGTACTGAGATATCCAAATATATGTTTTCTATAATGGTCTCACAGTCAGATCCCCCAAAGTAAATACAGTCAAACAACAGCAGGGACTAAGAGAACATTTTTTACCACTGTGTTTCACAATTTAGTTTAAGCCAACTAAATATCACAGCCAGATTACTCATTCCTCTTCGTTGTCTGGTCATTTATACTGCAATGATTACAAAGCAGGCATAAAAGGCTACCGCTCAAATTTAGCATTTTAAGGTGACCATATGTTGGAACCAGCGTTTACGCCAGAGGACAGGCAGTGGCGAGGCAGGCCTAAAGCTTGAGGTGAAGGGCAAGCATTTCCAAAGCACATCACATACCCACATCATCAAGTCTTATTGTTATTTCTGATGAAGGACAATTCCAGTGTTATTACCCTCAGCCATAATTACTAATGAAGACAAAAACAGTGCATTCAAAAATCTGAAAGCATGCCAGTTCACAGCAGCTTAATGCAAGGCTCTATTTACAAAAGAAAACTCTTGAGGGAGTATTTCATTTTCTTACTGCTTCACTGAACTGTAGATTAATGCTGCTCTCCAAAGCACCTTAAGTCAATAAAAAGCATAAACATTTCAATGGCTTCCTTATTTATCTACCAATGCTAAATCACATGAAGCCAAAATATAGTAGGTCAATACACAGTATTTAAGAGCGTAAGAAGCATAGGCCAGTGAGTGCAAGGAAAACGACATTAAGACAATCACACGGTCTGTGTCTCCCTAAGGCCATTTGAGAGCACAATGTATTCCAGGGCAATGGATTCAACTCCTCTGACAGAGAGCAGTAAACTGCAATTATACAGCATACAAATAAAGAGTTGAATTAGGGAAAAAAACTTTTCAGGGTTTTGGCAAGTGGATTTTCATGCAAAAACTACCCAGAAATATTTCACTGTGGAATAGCAAAGAGAAATGACTAGCTGAAGAACCAAATCCCAGCTATCAAGCACTTCAGTTTAATAAATATTGGGATAAAGAACTCCTTGGAGACGCATCAACAAGGCACAAGTCACCTAATTTTCTGGAATACAGATTTTAAAAAAAAAAAAAATGCACAACTAACCATGGAAAGGATAATGAAAGACTGTATCTACAGTGGCAAAAAGAACAGAACCTATGCCCCATCAGCGCTATGGAGAAGCAGATCATTTAAATGCCTTTTTTTAAACAAGACAATCTAACCCCTGGAGAAACTAAATCAGTACAGGTCCCAGTGTAGGGCAGATCCTGCCAGGGAGCAGAGGTCAAGCATGTCTCCCTAAATCTACAGACACCTTAAGACAATTTGGTTGGTTGGCTGTTAAGTTGCGTGGAAATGTAAGATACCACCAGAGATGCTCGCTAGCATAGCTCCCACAGAGAAGTTGTTACCTTTCAGGAACTGTTTCAGTTCTGTCCCGGTGATATTCCGAAGACTTTTCCACAACCAAAACTATTACCTCAGGAAAAGTAAGGCAGGTTGCCTGGCTTACCTAGGCTTCTACAGCAGAGGAAAATATAGCATGCCAGGTTCCTAATTCCCAGTTGGCAATTCATTGGTTCAAAAGCATGTTATATAGCCAAAATATAGATTAGTTTTTGCTGATATTGTCTGGGATGTCTTCTTTCATTTTCTTAAAAACACAACAGATCTTTGCTTCCTATAGTTAAGCTGACTGTATTTTATAGCAGTATGATACATCAGTGGCTGCTTTCCATACAGAGAAGTGCCGAGTGAAGAAAAGTTTCTCTGTAAACAAATGAAAACAGATTTCCAAAAGATCTTGGAAGTAAACTCACAATCCAAACTACCACCACGACACTCTTTGCTCCACCTCATGGCCTCTGTCTGCATTTTTGACTCCCAACCCTTGAGCTCTCCACGTGTCCCAGCCCCGGGCGCTCTCCTTCCCTGGCCCCTGCACATCCCCTAACGGCTGGCTGAGCAAAGCAAGCACGAGCTCCAGCTGGTTAAACACCACTTCTGACACAGGAAGGCTGTAAAACAGCTGGAAGATGAAAGAATAAAATGATGGCTACATGCTTACCATTATTATTCTACTTTTACCTCAGCACCTTGCCCTTCAGCTCTGCAGAAGCACCAGGATGTTTACTCTGCCTCTATGGCTATTGCCAGGTTATGTTTCTCAGGCCAACAGGCCAGATGAAAGAAGTTGAGATCAGATTGCCGCCTTCCCCTCACAGATGCTATTTTTAGAGATTTTTTTTTTTTCTTCTCTACCCAGCCAGCAACTTTCACAAAATCTGCAGGAATTTCTTATCCTGCTATTTGTTACCACGCCACCACTAAGGAGAGTTTAAAACAGCCTATGAATAAAGTAAAAAAAAACATGGGCAAGTAGCGTGACCCTCTAACTGCCTTTTTCTTAAAAAAAAAAAAAAAAAAAAAAAAAAAAGAAGGAGACTAAGAGCACATTCTAAAAGACTGGAATTAAAACAGTGCACAGGTTATCAAAAGGCAAGAAATTCAATTCCCAGAGCTCACTTGCTCTCTATCTGAATGGTGTGCTCCAGTGAGTGCAAACTGACATGGCAGGGGAAAAAAGTAAGAGCAGTGACAGACTTATCAATTTTTTGGAACCTTACGGTTGTTAAGCATCATACGAAAAGAATTTATTAAATATGCTTAAATTTAATTATCTTAAATATTAGAAACAATATTTACTAAAGGGATTAAAATATTGATACGGACACATATTGGACAGGGTATCTTCATTAAACATAGAGGTATTACAAGATACACAACGCACATGCTCGCTACAAAAATCATATTTTAAAAAAATCTTCAACTTAATTATGGCTATGTGCAATTTTGTTGATCCTGCAAAGTAACAAACCCTCCTATCTAGTTTCATATTGGTAAATATGGAACACAGTGATATATACACACACAAAAACCTATTTTAAAAGATCTGTCCCACATAAAGTCCCCCCTGCATTGTATCCTACACCAGCACCAGCAAATATGGTGAGTGCAGGTGCGTTTGTCTAGTTTGCCTGGAGCAAACCCAACAGTCAATACATACCTGACAACCACCAAAAGCGAACAACTACATGCACAGAGATCCCGCAGAACAACACTGCAGCTGCGGCGAAGGTTCCCCCTGGGTTTCTGCAGTGGGCAAGACTAACATACAGCGAGACAGAAGGAAATGCACCCATAACACCAAGACTAACTTTTGGTAGGGAAATCACATTAAAGGATGCAACTCTTCCTTCCCCGACCTGTGAGATTTTGGTTTTGGTTTTGTTACCATGTGAACATAGGCTAGGGTCTCACACAAGTGGCCATTTTGGACTAATCACAATAGTTATTAGTTCTCCTCTTGCTAAAATACAGCTGAGGCACACGCATCAAATGTCTTGTCCAAGGCCAACAAGGCTAGATCTCAGAGCAAGGTTTCAAATTCAAGGGTCGCTGGCTCCTAGTCATGATAAGAACAACCTATTGTTATACAAACATTCGTTTGCACAATAACAGCCCTGTTGCCTGCAGGGAGAAGTCCTCTAGACCGCTATTGTGAGAGGAGTTAAAAATGTACCTGTGGGAATATCTCAGATACAGAGTCGGCATTGTTACGGGTTGAGTAATGCCGTTAACCAGACTGTGAGAAAAGTTTGCTGTTAGAATAACAGCAACTGCTAGAAAGAGGTATTTAATAATTAACTCTGAAGAAAAACTATTCAGGAAAGGGATTTCCATCTGTGTAAAACCTGCCAGAGCTCCTAACACTTGGATTCTGCGGCTTTATTCGGGATTATATATATATATCAGCTCAAGAACCAGCTCGCCAAGTTACTGAATTAAAATGCTGGAGAAGATCAAGCATTGCCTTTTCTAATTATATTAATATTAAAACAAAAATGCATTTCAGACAGAACTGAAGATGGGGGGTACAATACTAACATGCCATGCATTTCTCACCTCTCCACAGTTCTGCAGAAAAGGTTGCGTAGAAGAAGATCTGAATTGAAGACCGACTCCAGCGGGCAATTTGCAATTTGATGGGTTCAGTCTCCATTTTGCAACTCTTACTTTAAAGCTAGCAATAACCGGCATTGCCTCCCAAAGAAGCAATCCCACCCTCCCTCGCTCCCCAGACCACCCCAGTCTGCTTTAATCTCTGCACTAACACGAACATTGAAGCAGAACAAAGCATCGATCCAGGTTAAACACCAGCTTTTTCTGTTTTGGGATGTTAGTTTCAGCATCCCTCACGTCTCTGAACTGGATCACTATGCACATGTTTGCATAAGCAGCACGAGGAAGACGGCAGAGGGCCAAAAGCAGCCAGCCAGGGCATGAAAAGGGCAGAACCACTTTTTCCAAAGGCAGTATTAATGCTTGCCAGCATAAAGTGAATCTGAGACACCACTGCTTAAGTGACAGGAAAGAAATCTACATAAATACAACCATCTGATTAACTCCAGTGAAAATATCTTGATTATTTGTACCAAAATATCATAACTCCAAACAGGACAGCTTACTGAAACCCACTGATACAAAAATTCATCCAGGCAAATGCAAAACCTAAAAGAATACATCTACAACAAGAAAAACAGAACGTGCACAAGGAGCGTTAACCCAGCCCACAGCAAAATCTCAGGGGAAATGAGGCACTTGGAGCTCCCCGTGTTCTCCCACGCCCACCAGATGAGGAGGCAGCTTTGGCATTGATGTGACACCACATGAAGCTGGGCTGGTCAGGCTCCAGTCCTGGGGGCCTTCTGCAAAAGGGCCAGCACAGTCTCCAATGCTATCTTTAACCTGCTAGGAAAAAGAGTGGCCAGGCAGCAAAACAAAGTACTGTTCCCTTGGCATGCTCCCAAGTGTGCTCCCTTGGTCAGTGCCAGGCAATGCCCCTCGCATACAGGACACAGATGAGGTGCTACCAGGCTCAGTGCTCTCTGATCTCCAAAGGCTTTCATGCTACTGAAATGTCTCCCTGGTGCACTGCAACACAGCCCATGTGCTATTGCAGACACTGACTTAGAAAGGCTAAAACACAAAAAATACTTTCTTGGGGCTCAGGAGCTCAGAAGATATCCAAGGCTCAGCAAGGCCCACTTCATGCCACATGGCCAGGAAACACCTCCTGGTCCGATTTTATTTAGAAATATAGACGTAGTTTCAGAAACTGAAAAATAAAGAACAATTACATGTATGAAGGCTCCAAGAAAGTTCATCTGTTATCCTGCAGTTCCCTTGATCTGCCTCTGTAAAATGGGGCAACTGATTCTTGAGTCTTCTCTAAAGCATTTCCACTCTGTGGAAGAAAATTGCTAGAAAAACAAATCTCTTGCACACTATTCCAAAAAATCCCCCTCCACGGTAATTACCTAAATAAATATAATCATACACTATTTTGCTGTTCACAACCCCCATAACTATGGTTTTATTCCCTACACACCAGTCCTTCACTTAAATTCACTTTGGTTACACTGTCTGATAATGCATTTTTGATCTCTCTGTTAAATAACTAAAACACCCAAATAAATATTTTAGAAGATGTGTGCTGAGGCAAAAGTATTAACATACCAGAATGCCAAGCAAAATTCCTCCTTTACTTTTCTCTGAAGCTGTTGTTTCTCAGCATGGCATCTCTTACTTCAAAATTTAAATGTTAATTTGAAATCAGTATTGAAAATCAGTGGTCATATCCATTTGTTCTCACCGGCACCACCAGAAGATTCTTCTTACTGCCCTGTTTAAGGGCAGATTTATGCAGTCCTTGATTTCTTTGCTAGGTGATCTGCACAGGTGACAAACTGTTTTGCAAAAGGGCTCAAGACTGACACTTTCCTCCCCACCCCCTTATTTTTTTTTTTTTTTAAAGGAAAAAAAAGAAGAAAACTGAGTGAAGTAATTGTTGAACCTGCTCCTTATTTCTGAGGCAGCTTGTTATCCCTTGTTCATGTATATTTGCACAGCACCGACTTGCCAAGAAGAGGCTAAGCCCCATTAACTTATGGTATTTAGAGTCTTAAATACCAACATCATATGATTAAAGTTGGTCTTAAGATCAGACTGTAAGAATGTAATTTTTTTATTTTATTTTTTTTTTAAACAGATGTACTTCACCATTAGCACTCCTGTGCACATACAAAATCTACACATGCAAGCTATTTCTGCAAGCACAGGGTAGTTTTCCAACAGTTTCTTCGGTTCCCAAGTACCTTTGGATGCTAAAATTCTCGTTTGTCCTCTGTCTGTTCTACTTATTATTTATTTACCTTGTAAACTATTCAGCCAGTCATGGTATCTTCACAGAAAGGCTGGAGTTCAATCAGGCAGATGCAAAGAGAGATTTTGGGGAAGGATAGATACAAAGAATACAGGAGACACGCAACTTACTGTACTGAATGAGCAAGGCTGGAAGACAAGCAGAGAAGCAGATGTAGAAAAAGCTTAAAAACATTTGAAGTTCAACATGAGAAAACAGAAAAACATTTGAAGTAGGAGTTCGACATGAGAAAACAGAACCTGGTAGAAGCAAGAGGAACCGAATGTAAAGATTTAGCAGAGAGCAGCACAGTCAGGTTGGTTAAAATGGTTAAAAATCTTTTAAAAAAAAAAAAAAACAAAAAAGATTCAAACATATTACTAGGGGAAACATAGCAAGTATTTATAAATGTTAACCACAGTGAAGTTTACAGTAAAGGCCAACTCCCACTGGCAATACAATATCTTAAGTGCCTTCTTTTAAGCACCTGCAAGGTTTCCAGTGCAATTGTCTGACCTTTATTTAAAGGTCGTTCTTCCAGACAAGGAATTACGGCGAGCCCCAAGGCAGGTAGCTTCGAGGCTCTGTCCATTTCTACAGTAGTTTTAATATGGCCTCCAGTTTTGTACATCTATTAGAACTTCCATTTTCCAATAGATAGACTAATAAACAACAGTACTCACAAGTCATTCTTTAAATACTGCTTGCAGTAGATACTGTAGTTTACCTAGGACAAACCCATAACGCACTCTGAAGCATTAAATAAGAGACTGGATCCCACAGCAATTGCATACACTTACTTGTAAAAACAACTTTCAGTTTGAAAATTCATCTGTTCAGGGTATATTAATCCAGAATTCTAAAACACTTTAAATAGATGTTAAGCAAAAGAAGCTGAAGTAGCAACTAAAGAAGTAATTCAAATATGATGTAAACCAACAAAACTTTTTAAGGAAATGCACCAAGCATATTATCCCAGATACCAAAGTTCACCAGCATCCCTATTCTGAGGTGTGTCTTCTTACACTCATAAATTCAAATAAATACCCCTTTCTAAGCAAGCAGGGTTGGATCTGTCATATAATCTTTATATTGCTGATCTTGCTAGGAGCAAAAATATATAGAGTAACCTTCTGAGATGCTTTTCAAGCAATTTCGTATCTTGCATGGGGAATCAGTCATGTATGTAATCCCACTGCAGTAAACAGAATTACTTCAGGAATAGCTCCAACAAGACTTGACCCCTGCACATTGTATTCATGAGCAAAACAACAGCCAGGGTAAGCTATGAAAAGCCAACATGAAACATTGAAGAGTTTATCCAGTTCTGGATTCAATAGGGCATTTCTTCATAATATGACAGCTTTTCAATTATCAAACCAGGAAAACATGCTACAGATTCAGCTGTTACACTGACTCTGTCCCCAGTCCAAGGTACAACTTATAAATATGTACTATCATGAAGCATACTTGCACATAGTAACTGGAGATTTCAAAGTTGCAAACTTCAGTAATGCAAAAAAAAAAAAATTTCCTTTCAGTTATCTAAAACAGGAATGATACAATGTGAGTAACTGCCTATGAATTGTTCTCTCAGTAATGTGGAAGTATTACACCATTTCAATTTTAAGAAGTCATCTATTTATAAAAAATAGATATAATGGTCATTTTGCTTTCCCCAGAAATTTTCTTTACAAAACAGAACCACGTAAGGCAAGCAATTTTATCTTCTAGCCTTTCTGTTTCCAGCCTCTGCTTGCACTTGCCTACGTAAATATCAAAAAGATTATAATATGTTGGAAGGGAAAGGACATAAGAGAATTTAAAACAATTTACAACAGGAATTTGAAAAAAATTGCAAAGCTTGTGCAACGTATTTACCTCAGGTTCATTTCCCTGGCGGACAAAGCAGCTTAGTTGCTTGTTAATTTGCATTTTATGCTTATCAACCTTTTTCCTCTTTATCCCTAACGAAAACATTTTTGTGATAACTCAAATACAAACATAATTAAATGTTAACAGAGAAGCACTGTTGCTGTCTTGTTATGTAGATTAGATCAGGTCCCGAGTGTAGATAAAGCAGCTTCCCTCTTCTCCTTACATAGGGTTAGCATTTAGAGTTTGCTATAAAGTTTAACCCGAATTTTCTTCAGATGCAATCCTGATGGGGGCTACTATGTTATGTTAATTTCTCTGCTGTGCTGCCAAAAATAGCCTTGCTGTTTGCATTATTTTAATCAAAGAAGCTTCAAATAGATGCTCTATTTTTCTCATAAAATGATGAGTTCTCTTTGTCCAAGACCTGGTTGAAAAAAATTCAATTACTCTTTCTTCTTGTGCGTGTTGGGTTTTTTTCTTGCTTAGTTTCAACAAATTCATTATTATTTCAACTCAGTGGGAACACCCCTTGAAGTCTGTAGAGGACACCGGTTACCCAATGTCTTCAGCAGCCTGCTAGGTGGGATTTGGGAGCACAGCTCTCAGACTCTCCAGGTCTGCAAAGCTGGGGCAGCCCCCCACCCAAGTGCCCCGCAGTTGGAGATTTCCAGGTTATGCCACTCCAGTGCAGTGCTCTAGGGAGGACACCAAAATACAGGAGTTTTGTTCCAAAGCCCAAAGAAACCAAGTTTTGAAATACAGAAATCCTCCACACAATAGAATTTTTTTCTCTATATAGATCTGCCTAACTAGAGCAGTTTGCAAGCTGTCAAATGCAGAGACCAGTTTCATTGATCAGCTTCATTTGCAGCTAGGTTTCATTTGAATTACTAATATGAGTGTCCAGAAATCTCAAATCAGGAGCGGTTATACAAACATAAGTCAAGTTGTGACCTTTATTTTTCACCAGCGTTGGTAAGTATAGTGGCAATACATGAGGCAATATAGTAGGCGAATAAATGTCTAGTTCAGTTGCTGCCTTAATTTCTGAATAGCTGAGCAGGAACAAGCCCTGGCCTCAGTTAGGACCACTAAACCAACTTGCGTAGAGAGGAGGGAAGAAAGGCAGAAGGAACTACCTGGCCTTTATATACTTATTTTATTTTCTTAATCAAGAGGGAAGCAACAAACAAATGGTGACCCAGAAAGGATGCGCACATTGTAGAAGAACTAGGGCAGGTGACCAGCCCTTGGTTTAGCCAAACCCCAGTGTAAGCAAAGCTGTGTGCCGTGTCCTCGCTATCTTTGCGCCCATCTGTCTATGTCTGCAGCAAATATGCCTGCTTCCCAGTGACAGATGGTCTCCAGGCTTCTCTTATCCTAACTGCAGAAAAACTCACCTGATTTTTTCAGAGGAAATTTTGAAAATCTTGCCTGCCTATTTTCCAACCCATGGTAAGCATATCTTGGGCTTTAATTTATACCCCAGCCTGTGCAAGCAAGTCTGAGTTCATGGCGCAATTAAGGACATTCTTTAGGATTGTGTACGTGAACGATGATGGTGACGGCAGACTGGGGAAAAATATCTGCAGGCTCAGAAAGGTTAAGTGATCTGCCAAGATGACCCAGGCAGCACAGTGATTCTGTAGAAGAACTGAGAAATAAATTATTCTCTTGACCTTTGAGATTTTGATTCGGCTCACTGTAAAGATAAGAAACTCATTTTTACCAAATTATATCTAGCCAAAATTTAGGCAATCAAGACACAATAAAACTGATGAAAAGAACCAGTTTTCCTCACTGACTACCAACGCTTAATTGTTGCCTTCAGTAAACAGCTCAAGAAATAAAAGATCACTTCTTAGGCAAGAAGAAAACAGAATGAGATACGTGTCTATGACTGTTATGCAGAAGTAGGGAAACAAAAAAATATAAAGAATACTAATGTTTAAAAATACAGAAAGATTCATAACAACCTCTTCGAGCTTTTGTTACTTAAATGCCAGGTGTAGTTTGGAATTTAATATTAAAAATAAATAGCATGCTAAATCACCCTGGGATAACTGCTTACAGGACTTTTGATTTAGCAACAGAGTTTAGAGCACCAACAGTACTGTTCTTCTGAAGTATCCCTCTCTCAATGCAGAATCAAGACAAATATCAGCTTCCATGAACAGAATGACATGGATTCTTTGTTGTGCCTTAGAGTCACAGAATCATAAAGTCATTTGGGTCGGAAGGGTCTCCAGAGGTCCTTAGTCCAACCTCCTGCTCAAAGCAGGTCCAGCGATGAGATCTGCATGGGCTGCTCGTGCCTTTACCCAGGTCCGCCTCGAAAGCCTCCAAGGGTGGAGACTGCATAAACTCTCTGAACAACCTCTACCTGACTGTCCTCGTGGGGAAAAAGATCTTCCTTATACCCAGTCTGAACTTCTCTTCTTTCAACTTACGACTGTTGTCTCTCATCCTTCTGCCATGCACTGCTGCACAGAGTCTGGCTCTGTCGTCTCATTATCTTCCCTGTCTGGGCCGGCTGATGCTCCCTGAAGCCATCTCTTCTCCGGGCTGAACAAGCCCCTGTCCCTCAGCTTCTCCTTGCAAGACAAGTACTCCAGCCTCCACGTTCTTGGTGGCCCTCCACAGAACCTGCTCCAGTTTGTCAACGTCTTTCCTGTATTGGGGGGTGGGGTGTCCAAAACTGGACACAGTACTCAAGATGCAGTCTACCAAGAGCCAAGTCAAGTGGTATAACCACTTTTCTCAATCTGGCGGCTGTGCAGCTTGCAGGACAGCCCAGGTTGCTGTTAGCTTCTGTTGCTGGCAGGCACACTGCTGGCCCATGCCCAGCTCGCTGCCCGCCTGGGCACCCCAGTCCCCCTCCTCAGAGCTGCTTCCCTGCCAGCTAGTCCCTACCTGCACTGCTGCAGGGGCTCTGCCTTCACAGGTGCAGGACTTAGTATTTGTCCTTGTTGAACTTCACACAGCTCCTGTCAGCCCATTCCTCCAGCCTGCCTTGGTCCCTAGATATGGCAGCCCTGTTCCCCCAAGTTTAGTGCCATCTGCAAACTTGACGAAATCACACTCCATCGCCTCCTCCAGGTCAGAGATAGAGATAAGGTCATTTTGCCCTCGTACTGATGCATGTAACAAAGCCACGACCAAACCATTTCCAAAAACCTGACCCTACCAAGAAGGGCAAGGTGAGGACTAAGTTCAGAAACAACACTGGCAACCACCCTGGATGTACGGACAGCTTGGTCTTACTGAGGCCAACAGCAAAATGCAGCGCTTCTATCTGTATTTTGTCTTTAAATAGAGCTGTAAGGGTTAAGATAAAACCAAAAGATTAACCTACAACTACGGCTTAGTTCTGTAACGCCAAAGCTTCTTGAAAGTTAGCATATAAGCAAACATACATTTTGCAATCAATGTGGTCTCACGTATTTACACACTGCAAAATATATGTATAAAGTTTCTTCAACCATACGAATGTATGCTGGCCGTTAAACCTACCATCGATAATATACTCCTTTCTTGTGGTTTTCAAGGGCACATCACATTTAAAGTTGTCATTGACTGAATCCATAGTTTTATCTGTGAGCAGTCCAATCTATAGTTTACAACAGAGATTCAGGTAAATTTCGGCATCGCCAAAAATTCTGGATTTGTTTATATCACTTACAGTGATTTCTTTACAAAGTGTAATTTCTATCTGTTTATGTAGGTCTCTAATCCAGTCACAGGTTGTGTAAGTCCTGAAATGAGGCTGTTGGAGAACCAGAAATACTTTAAACGGATTTATTTCTAATTGACTAGATTTCATGTTGATTGTACTTCTGTAAGACCTGATTAAGTGAATTCATTACCATTTATAATTTTATGACGGCATACTTTGGAGATTCCAGCCATGGAAATTATCACAGTCTAATCAAGAGACGCAAACTGAATAGAAAAGCACTTTAAAAAAAAAAAATCTTGATTGAACCATGCTATAAAATATTCCTAATAAAAAACTGCATCTCTTGAATTCCAGGCACATTACTATCAGTTTCTGCCATTAAGAAAGTATTTAGTAAAAGTTCTTACTAAGCACTCCGTAGGTATCGAGCAGCTGATGATACAGGATTTCACAGTCAGAAACCTTTGTGACAGCCACCCACATGGGACTGTGTTTCCCTAGCAATGAAGAGCAGCGATGCCCAGGAATACCATACCTGAAAGGACTCTTAGTTTTCTATAAAACTGGGTGCTGGGGTGACCCTATGAGGCGCACTCTTCGCTTTGCTTAACTTCTTTCTATTTTACTGCTCAAATACTTCTACGTGTATTGCTAATCTGAACAATTTCTGTGCAAAGCTCATTTCCTAATGCTGCTGTTGATGCTGTCAGAGCTACCCGTCCCTGCACGTCATTATAAGAGAAGAGCAACATCTAGGCAGCTCTGCTTACCGTGTAATGCAGCTGTGCAGGGAAGGAAATAATTAAGCCCATCATGTGAACCAAATCCTTCAGGATATACCAATTCATGAGATTTACTGAACCCACTCTCTGCTTTGCTGCTCGCAGGAACGAAGGAAGCAGAGACAGAGTGAGAAAAGCCCTCCTTTTCAGCATTAATATAAAACTAGAAATATATTTTGTTCAATTCACACTTTTAAAGGAAAGAAGCATTAAAAAGAGATTTGCCATTAGGTTTTATGTCTGATTCACGCTCTCCCACGGATTTTTAGTCTGCCTCACAAGTTTTTTTACACCTGCCTCACCTCAAAAGTTTTCCCCAGGCCTTAAGAGATCTAAACTCCTCTTCTCCACATGGTTTTTCAGCCACACATGGAGAGTGACCATTTCCACCCCTTCTGCAGTACTGGAAGCATATCAGAGTTTAATTTTCTTCTATGCTTTCATTTTTACTTCATAATTTTGACACTTTGCCTGTCTCTCCCTTAGGTCACAGGGAGCCACCAGCTCCTCCCCAGGTTTTTGTACAAGATCTCGGGTTGTCTCCTAACTTTCCACCCAACAAATAGGTCACCAGGGCTGCCCTCTCCCACCCCAAACCTCCAGCTATCAATATGCCTAACAGCTGCCCTTCCTACCATTATAGCTTGCCTTTTCTTGCCACACAGGGCTCCCCCCCGCCGAGCTACGTGAGGCACGCTAGGCAGCAGAGCTGCACCACCACTGCCTTGGCAGCAGGACCAGGCAAGGTGGGATGGCCCTCAGACCATCTCTTCTTGCAGCAGCACCCAGGCTGCTGACTTGGCTGCCCGGATACACGCAGGCATCCAGGGTGCAGGACCGGATCCCCTATCTTGTAGCCTGAGGAAGACTCATTAGCATAGCTAGATTCATAGCTAGATTCATGCTAGCTTGCTAGATCACAGCAAGTCAGAAAGACTACATACAAAATAATGTTTTGCTATATTAAAAAGAACCAAATATATGTATATATAAATAAAATATTTTGTATATTGTAATAAAGGCTGTTAAATATATATAGGTATGTAAAAAAAACACCAAAAAAAAAAACCACCCTAACCTAAAGACTCAAAACCAGAGACTGATGACCGATATGTGCAACAAAGACCCATAATAATATATTTAAGAAAACCACAGAACTGGGATGAAAGTTCCATTTCACTAACTACTCAAAGCACATAAAGCACAGAGGAGTGTTTACAGCGTAAATCAAACATCACTGTCACTGCTGGCTCTCACTATGAAACAGCACAGCGTGCTCAGTCATGAATGTCTGCTTTTCACATCTGCAGTGACTGTGACTGCTATGAATGTAAATGGGAAAGAATGACAGTAAAAAAAAAAAAGGAAAACCAAGACTGAAAAGGTAACCAAGGGCCTTACACAATCACATCTATATTTTAAACTATATTTCAGTGTTTGTATATTATCTAAGTTAGTTATGAGTAAGTTGTTCCTTATGCTTCAGATTTATTTGAAAGGTAGTCCAGCCATACAGCGATGAGGTCTTCCTGTTTCCCACAAACAGTCTAGTAGCACTGAGCAAATAATTTAAAAATTGAGCTACTTAAGTTTATTTTCCTGTTCTTAGAATTATTTCACATATTTCCTTTCACAAACCACACTTTCTCACTTCTGTTTCCAATTCAAATATATACATCCCTTACCAGGGAGCGACAGCGTGGGCTCTGATGGATTACTTTGGTCATGCCATAGACTAAAGACCAGCTTGACTCTTGAAAAGCTCCTAACCACAACTGCAAATTCACTTACACATTTCAGTCCATAAAAGAGAATTATTCACATTAACTCAACACACTGTCAAATACAATACTTAAAATCCAAATTCGTGCACCTGTTTCTGTACCATTACCTTTCTCTCCTGATCGGCTTAAGTATTTATCTTTGATAGTGGCACTACCACAGAAGCAGTCAATTATTAAATGCCTGATAAGCTAGAAATTTTTGTTGTACTGGCCTTTGAGGTACATGTATTTTTTTAATCTTTCTCTCCTTTTTCCATTTCTACAGACTACTGCTCCAAATTATACTACTTTGTGTCACCACACACTTTTGTATATTGTAATAAAGGCTGTTAAATATATATAGGTATGTAAAAAAAAAAAAAAACCCACCAAAAAAACACCAACCCCCTAACCTAAAGACTCAAAACCAGAGACTGATATGTGCAACAAAGACCTATAATGATATTTTTAAGAAAACTACAGAACTGGGATGAAAGTTCCCTTTCACTAACTACTCAAAACACATAAAGCACAGAGGAGTGTTTACAGCCTACACCAAACGCTCACAGCACAAAGGGGATTTTGATACATTAGTCTGCAAGAGAGAGAGGAATTTTATCACATTGCAAATTTCCAACATATTAATCGTGCTGTAACATAAATATTATGCATAGCTTCACAAGGGCAGAGCCTGATTTAACTTCACCCACTTCAGAGTGCTTCTGGCAGCATGAAGCCAGCACTAAGGCAAAAATAGGCTCTTTTGGTTATCAAGAAAGACGTAATTTCAGGCCAGAAGGTGAACAATGCTGCTCTGCTGTTTCCCACAGACATCTTCCTTGATTTAAGTCTTGCCAAAGCACTGAGCGTCCCGACACGTGCTTTTGCTGAACAACCCAAATTTGGACAGCAAGATGCTTGTTTTTGACCCCAGTCCACCTGAGGTCCAGAAATTAGGGTCTGCTGTTTCCGGCACCCCAAAGAGATTCCCCAAATCAGCAGCTGTGTGCTGAGCGTCACAGTCCAGCTCTCAGCACAGTAAGGGATAGCCTATAGCTAGCTAACTGATAAGCTCTGAAGTGTGTATGACTAGGTTCAGATTTTATTGCCTTCATTGATGGGTAGAAGCTCATGCTACAGGAAATCTTGCCTATCATGTATTTCTTCCTTTTACAGGTGTAAATGGAAGAGAAAATCCAGAGATTTCCATTGAGAAAGCAAGTTTGACAAACTTTTTTACTTTTTGGTGTACAGTACTCCATCAAAAAATAATACTAGATTATGTTACATCTGTTACTTCTAACCACATTAAGAGGTCTAAGCAGGCACTCTCTATTAGACATAAGAGAAGTGTAAACCAGTCCATGCAGCTCCAGAAAAAATACAGAACATGACCATAAGTGAAACTGGAATTACTCAAGGATAATTCTGTGAACATCACTGGCACCACACCATTTACGCCAACATCAATAAAAACTGACTTCACCTCAAATTCACCTCTCCTTATTCTATGCTTTATTAGACCCTGCCTGCTATGTACATTCAAGTAATAGTTAATGCTAATACGTACAGGTATATTCAAACATTTAAATATACTTTCAGTGTATTTAAGCCCATTCTTTATTTTAAATAAAGATAGACTTTGACATAATTTTACTAAAAATAAATCTATCCAAAAAGTTTTGAGTAGGAAGAAAATACTTACAAATCTGTCTCCAGTATTTGCATAATTCTGCACAACTATCTTACAGCAGCAACAAAAAAAAGTTATTGAAGGACACTTCCCACACTGAACTACTGTATTTCATACCACATAGAAGTAAGCTGCATTTGAGATTAAAGCTAGTAGGTTTTGCACTTTTAGAGTCAGAGATATAAATGTGATCTCCACAATAGTGAATGTCACAAGAAAAGTAGGTAAGGAAAGATCATCAGCTGTTTCTCACAAGGCAAAAAACAGAATCCATACAAGGAAAGAAGTCAGCAGATTAAAAGCAAAGCAAAATCAACTAACTAACCTAACAGGTTTCTTAATCTCTGAGAGACGGGATAAACTGCTTCCACTGTTGAACGATCTCTTTTACACGCACCAGCTTTCAGTTTCTAAATGGATCCAGAGACAGAGGAGGAAGAATTACCTGGGACTGGATATATCCACCACAGATGAAACTTTCCAAAATTGCTCTCAAATGCTGACACATCTGCTCAACATATTCCAAAAACAAGCTTTGTTGGTTTTAGGAAAGATTTATAACTTGGTCAGTTTTGGATAGATATTGCTAAGATTTACTAAAGGTTATCTGCAGCAATAGCCTGAACCATAAGCAGGGTTGTTGGGACTTTGTTGGTAAACAACACAAATAACAAAAGCAACATAAATGTTAAGCATTCAGCTACTAAGTATCCCACAGAAATAAAGGCTACAGAAATTCATTGCAGGGATTTTTTGCACTTCATTGTGGAAGAGAGCAGAATGCCAGCAGTTTGTTCTGTTTGAAGGCCAAATTCTTCTATTTACAAAAATTACCCAGCGGCATGACTCCGTTTTGTATTTTGGATCTTAACTTATTTTTCACTGTGCTCTCCAGAGCTAACCCTAAGGATACGAAAATGAACATGAAAAACAGTGGTTTGCCAAGAGCTAGGAAAAGCTCTTTAAATGAGAGTATTTGTATATTGCAAATTCATAGACAACAAATTAAATGGTGCCAAAACTGGCTTCTTAATGAGGCTGGGTGAGGTTACACAGTGGAGAAAGACACCATCGTTGGAAAAGTGAGCAACTGTCCTATCTTCTGTTCCTGCAAAAGGATCCTCTTAACACCCATATGCAGACAAAAAGTGCTGAGTGCTCCCCAGATCCTGTTTTTTCCTCTCTTCAAGCACAGGATCAGTAGAGCAGAAGCTCCTCTTCACCTCAGAGCCTCTAACGCATCCCTAAATAAATCTCTGTGCCGTGAAATCCCAAGTTACTCGCACACCCCTAGCACTTCGTACCACAACAGGTTTCTCTTCCAGACGTTGCTTTCATGTGTAGCTGGGCAAGACAGCGCGGCCATGCACAGGCTCATCCCTCAGGCGACACACCAAACATGCCTTTCCCTCCATGGGAGCTCTAGCGTGGGTCTCTCCTACACCTAATCACCCATTTTTAACACATTTGTAAGAACATAAAACCTTCAGAGATTTCTGTTCCTTTAAAAAATTTAGCTGAAGTTGAGCAATAAATTCAAAAGCCGTTGGAAAGTAGAAGAAGGAGGGGAGAAAAGACTGACAGCACAGTCACATAAGCCATTTTCCTTATCAAATCAATCTAAAAAACGCCAAACCGTAACTCCAAGCCAAAACAGAGATGAACGGTACAGTTAGTTATTTCCACGTGATTCAGCGCTGTGCAGTGAAGAGATCTGACATGTTCGCAGCGTGTAATGTAGCAACAGTAGCTTGGTTCAGGGAGCTGTACAGCTGCAGCCATGCAGTATTTACAGTCCTCCCTCCTCAGCTTCTTATTGCTGCTCCTTTCCCCCTGGCAAATTAGCCGGGATGCTGCCTCCCAAACACAGTGTGCTTGCAGCTGCTTCCACTGCTGGAGGAAAGCCTTTGCTGTACCAGCATGCTGCAGAACAAACATTCCCAAAAGGGGACGGGTCAAATCTTCCCCCAGATTTGGGAAGTTCCAAAATTAGAAGTGTTCCAATATTTGTATGAATTTTAACAAGTGGAATGAAAATGTCAAAATTTTTGCATTCCTTTTTTTCATGGTAATATGTACATTTAGTGAATCTTCTATACAGGAAGATAACCTTGTTTGTGGGCATTTCTCTATGCCTAGGTGCACACCTAGGAAAGTAAAAGTTACTAACTAATAACAGCAAAGCTCAAGTAAATTCAACTACTAAGTAGTCTAGGCATGTCTATAAGCTCCTCGGCAGACAAACATGCATTTATTCTGCCAGTATTCTGACTCACACAAACACAAGTCAACAAAAATCATACAACCACATTGGCAAACTCGAGTGAATATTTCTGCGTAACTTCTTAACACTATTTCAATGCCAGAGCGGCCCCAGTTTTTGTTTCTGAACTGGCTCCCAGCTGACCAGCCAGCTTATCTGCACAGATGTCTGCACAGCCATAGAGAAATATCCATCTCTGTAAAATTTATGAGGATGGCACAGAAAATGGATATACTGAAACACTCAAAAATGAAGCATTTGGGAGCATTCAACTACAGGATTAGCATGTTTTAATTAATACAATTTAAAAAGACACATTTCATTGATTTCTCCCTAACTTTTCTGAACACAAACAGCCCTTACAATCTTAATGCTATCCTAACATCCTAAGTGTTCCTTCTCTATTTTCATGTACATAAAAATGTCATCAACCTCGAAGGCCTTCTTATTTGCACATAAGCTTACATTACTAGTGGCTTCTGAAATCAAAGATAATTTATATGTGATGTCTACAGAACGTGAATACCAGAAGAGTTCATGTGACTATCGAATACTTTACACAGCCCAGTTAGTAAAAAAACTACTAAAGCAGTTCAGTTATGCTACATGAAAGTACTAACTGCTGCTTTAACAGTGCACTCATATAATTTATAGAGAGCTAAAGGCACTTTGCACTGTGAGGTTCCAGGCAGTCCGTTAGCTCAGTAACACTCAGAGACTCCCAGACATCTTTAATACTAATAGACCCCAAACACGCACACTGAATTCTGTGCTTTTTTTTCCCCATGTTAAATTGAGAGCTCAAATACTGAGGTAAGTACTAGGACCAAGGCTTGTGTCTCTGGCACATACGTACATGACGGATTCATATCCTGCTTGAGAGAGACTTAATAAGCAAACCTGATTTGATTCCAGCTCAGCAAAGAACAAAGCAACAAGGTGAAAAATCAATTTAGCAAGGGAAGAGCTATCTGAGATTTTGAGAGACTACTATCATCTAATTCTGCCATTATATAAAGTCAGAGCAAACAAAGAAAGTCTGTTCACAAGGTTGAAATGTGAACAGAATCAGGAAAACAGTTCGAGGAAGTGGAAAAATAGTTATTTTATTCATCAGGAGAGACCATATTGGGGCATATATTTAACATTCAGAACAGAAAGAACTCCACATGGACCTTTTTAGAACTAAATATGAAGTCTACAGCTGCTTGAACACTTACTGAAATGAATTCACATATTTGTGACTCTCTTGGTTTTTTGCTATGCTCAACTACACTAATCTTTTTTTCCTCAGCAGCCTAAACATAACGGCTTAAATGCTTGTATATTGTGTGGTAGCAGAGAATAGTCTTCAAAAACGCCAGATGCTTTGCAGCTTCAGATTATTCACTACTTATGGCAGCAACTTCGTGCTAACAGCAAAAAACAAAATTTAATTCCTGTCCAAATACAGACAATATACATATATACTGTTAATTTCATATACAGTAAAGACACAGAGAGCCTCCACAGTCCCACACATTGCCTCTTCAAAGACACTTAACAGACACAGAACAAAGGCAGCATCAAGAATATGGGCAACATAATATGCTAAAATGAGACAAGTTAGCACAAAACTAGGGATGTTCCATGTAAGTGCAAAGCAGCCATACAGAAGAGATCCCTCAGCCACCCCTTTCTACTTAGGCACTAGACGGCTTCTTCCAATTCCCTGGACTTGGAGGGGGAGGGAAGACAAGGTGCGAAGGCGTGAGCACGACATTATCCCAACCTGTCTGAGCTGTGCTCAGGCTCACCTCACTGGCCAGTTCAGCAGAACCAGATCGTTTCCATGACAGACTCTGCCTGGACTGTGCAACAGCAGAGGACTAAACAAGGACTATTTTCACTTTTCCTAGAGTTTTGTGCCAATGTTCATAACCCCTCTTGGACCTGTGTTACTGCTGACTTGATTTTACTGGCCCTTAATAAACTCGTTTCCAAAATACTTAGCTAATTAAATAGTAATTAGACCTCACTTAGTAGTTTTGACCTGCATGCAAACCACAGATCTCTTAACACCTTGGCCATGCATAATGCGGAAGGAAGAGTGCATGGGTGAAGTTAAGAGGATATGCAAATCCCTTGCTGAAACTCAGTGACACACTTTGTCTCTGCTCCATGGCCACATAAGCTGAGCACCACTGGCTAGAAGATTATGACCACTTGCATTTGGAAGCCAAAAGGGGTGTGTGGTGCTATAGCATGAGCAGATGAAGCAAAACCTTCTTGTGACAGCATGAGCCAGGAATCTACATATTTGATGTATGAAGCTTGATCAGCCTGAATAAATGTGGACTATAGTAACCCATTAGTAAAATCATAAGTAAATTAGTTGATACAAATACAAATCTATCAGGATCTGAAAAGTTTCAAACTTCAATATCTCCAGATAAGCTGAATGTAACTAGCTGATCCAATTTAGACAGAATTCTGGTCTGTCATACAAACATTCCCCACTTTTAAGTAGAAAACAAACAGTCAGGGGCTTTAAATAGGACAAGCACAGTAACAGGCAGAAAATCCTTCCCAAACTCAAAATGCTACTGGGCAGTACTGCTGCCCAAACAGTCTTGCAGAACTTCTAATCCAATGTGTCATTGTGCTGCTTTACACTGGAGATTTCCCAGGTACCCTTAGGGCAACAGCTTTCCAGATTTCCCTCCTCCTCCCATAAAGTGGGACAGCCACAAATTCAGAGCACACCACTCATGGCTGCTGGCTCCTATAACAGATTACTTAGTGTAGTATAGCCTTCATTAAAAAGGTCCCTTTAGGGAAGACACCGAAGAGTCAGGATCAGAAGACCTTCCAAGATATTTAAATAGCAGTTGTATTCCAAACAGTTGGACTGACAATCACCTGAAGCAGAGCATGGTTTAACTTATATGACGAGGATTCTTGAGACCTCTGAGCGTGTCATCAACTAAGGAGAATTCAAATAGGAGGAGACCACATGAAGCAATTTTTTCACGGGGCACTTCATTAAGGGCCGATCTCTAGCCACTAAAACAACAGCAGTATAAGCAATACTAAGACCAAGCATTAAAGTGAAGCTCAGGAATAAAAGGTACGCTGCCAACAATCCTTTTTCATCCCAAAAAAGTATCTGGATGTCTTGCTAATAGTCTATGTGAAACCTATTCGATGCCTATGTTCAAGAATTCTAAAGAGAAACATTTTCACTCCAAAATGTAAGCTTATGGAGACTCATATTACTAGCAAAGCCACGACGTATAAAAAATAATATCATTCCAAACAGCTTAAATTCTGAGTTTATGATAATGAAGCAAAGACTAGAATCAGATCCTGCATTTTTGTTGCCTGTTTGTAGTAGGTTAAAAAAAATGTTCAGTTATGGACAGAAAAATATCTCCTTCCTATGCTTATCTAAACACAAAATGGCAATATAATTAAAGTAATAAGTATTACTGCAAATTATAAGCAATCAGTGATGAAAGAAAAATGTGTCATCCTCAGTTCATGGCTCATAATTATTTCATTTCCGGAATACTGCAAAATCCATGAGAACTAATAAATAATAAAAGCTTTTTGAAAAGCCAGAAGGTGCTCACCTTGGATGTAATTTTTCATGTAACTCATCAGATCTGCCCAACTCAGTGAAATCAATCCTAAATTTTGCACTGCAAAATTTCTACTCTTTTGTTCTATGAGAAGGTGGGCAACTTTGAAACTTAGATTCACAGAAAGACTTGTACCCATTTTCTACCTATACCTGTGACTGGATTCTGAGCCTAAACTCAAAGGAAAACCTATAGATTGTATTTACCAAACAGAAGCGGGCTGCTTGTTTTTTAGACTTCAGCACATTCAAAGGGTTGTGAATGTTACCAGCTGTTGACCAAAAAGAAAAAAATATTTTCAAGAAGTGAATGAAATCCATGGATCACAATTACCTAAAAGAGAAAAAGCCTTAGCCTACTCAAACTAGCAGAGTACTGTACTTGCCATGCTTTCAGCAGTCCAGATGGTTCTATTTTATTTACATGTACCATCTAAACAATCATTGCTGCGTTGTGGAAACACTGGTTACCGTTTTGACAACAGGAGGGCGATTACTCTCCCCAGCTATAAATCACAAATCACTGAGGGCAGCTGCAGCCTCTGCTTCTTTATCATTCTCTTAAAGACTGGAATTTTAGTGAAAGACAGGAATTTATTAACTTTCCTGGCTGAGCTATGGTAACTGAAGAGAGATGAAAGATGGAGTAATGAAAGGGAGAGAAACCAGGGCTGTGGCTGACCTGTGCAAGGAGAGCCAACCTGCTCAGAAGTAAATTCTACAACTGCCAGGTCTTGCCTGCAACTCCAGTGGTGTGAACACACAGGTCAATCCATTCCCATTTGGTTCAGTTTATTTGCAACACATTTAGGTTGGTGTAAGAGGACAGGTTTGTTAGTATTTGGGAGGGTCAGGTTAAAATTTTGGTTAAGAAAAACATTTGCCATTATGAGAAGAAATAAACTAGCTTATATCATGCTAGCAGTATTTAAAGAAAATAGAAATGCAAGATAAAATGCAGCAATATATTTCAAATAATTTGATCAACCTGTCATGGAAGATTAAACTGTTCTTACTAAAAATACTATGACAGCCACATCAATAATGAAGAAAACATTTGTGCTAATTTAAAATTTTGTTAAGATTTAGCAAGTAAATCACCATGCATATAACAAGCTACAAAGGTTAAGAGCTGCTGCCACATGATCTCAAGCAATTCATCAGGCCTAATTAATCTGATGGTGCACAGTCTCTTCCTGGAGAAAATTACAAGCAAAACAAACAAGAAAAAGTGAAAACTACACACAACTTAAAAATCATGTATGTTGCTTGTCAAAATACAACTTGTTCAGCTTATCCCAGATCACCAGGGATTTTTCTTGTTCCATTAACACTGTACAGGGAAAGATGCCCTTTAAATGAGCAGCGTGTGAGCCTTTCCTTGTAGCAGATTTCAGGCAGACTCCTGGAGGGAGTTTGCCTCCCCAAATGCAATCGCTCGATTCAACAGTATCTGGGACATAGCTTCCTAATCCAGCCTTGGATTTACTTGTGAAATGTTGTGAGCTGGAAGGGAACCAGATGGGGAAATAAAAACACAAGAAAACACGAGCCTCATAACATGCTATGAACACAGTTTACAATGAATGAGACCTAACAGAGTAAGTAGGTATAGCAAGTAACAAAGCATTCCCATGAATTTTTTGAGCTGCTAAATGGGATTATCTCCATATACATTGGAGAGTATTCAACAAGATTAGACTCATTTATATTACAACACATGTTTATATGCTTTAACACAGCAGATATGTAGAGCAGAAGCAGATCTTAGGCATCTGTACCGACAATACCTTGTCTTTTAAATGAATAGTTTTACTCTAGGATAGGAGTCTCCTCTTCTCCTTAAGAATACAGATAACAGACAAATGAGGTTCAATGAAACTGGAAGCACAATGAGTGGAAGAATACAAAAGCTTTCCACAACTTACAAATCCATAAGTCTTTGCACATTTTGGATAGCCACATGCAAGCAATGCATTAATATCACAATCTCAGTTCAAAACAACCAGGTATCAATTTTGAGTCTCATTAACAACCTACCATCCCTAGGGAAGTTCACTGTTCCCTAGCAAACACATCTTCTCTGGTAACGGGAGGGGAGAAAGGAGAATAAAACTGACAGATGTACACAAATCTCAGTGGATATCTCAAGTTAGATGAATAAAACCCATGCCAATCAACCAAATTATGCAATGCTTGTTTACTTTTGCTGAAATACACTGAAACCTTCATGACAAAAGAATTACAGCAGGAAAAGAAGCCCCTAAAAAGGCAGCCTCTGACATTTTATGTAAAGGACACTTGACTCCAGCTGTCTCCAGTTGAGCACCCATGAGACACAGCTGCGCCATGCTGACTCCCCCTCATAAAACACAACACCTCAGGGATAGTGTTACCCATGTTTGCATACCATTACTGATGCTAAGACATGAGCTTTGGACTGGTGTATCAGCAATGCACTGGTTTTACTCTCTGCAATAAAGCCGTTCCACTGGTGCTGAGTTCTGGCAGGCAGCTTTGCACCCGTCTGTCTCCCTGCTGCACAGCTGCACCTCCTTCACATGGACAGTGCAATCCTTATCCCAATGAGGCTTGTTTGGCTTTTTGCTAGTTACCTACCTAGATAGACATGGCTGTGTACACCACATATGATGACTTGGCCCATTTATTATCAAAATATTAAATTCAAGGTCTGCTGACTTGGGTTCTGTGGAGAATTAAAAAAATACTGTCCCTCCTCTGAATCACCAGAGAGATATTTAGCACTTAGTGGAACTTCCTTTATTAATACCAACAAAGTATCTGAGACACAGATATAAAATCCTTGCTCATGTAACATATTGCAGTAAACAGAGTTACACCATGCATCAATTTGTTTATTTGTTTGGATTTTCCAGTAAGGATCTACTGCACAGAACGTCAGCTATTATTTCCACAGGGGATTTATTCAGTACTGTATCCCTACTCATAGTATGAGTGTAATTTAGGGTCTTCAATTTTTACAAACTTGGATCTGTCTAGAATATAGAAAGTGTAAATAAAATTAAAGAAAGCACATACATTTTTCCCTAACTTTCAAATACGAGTCACGCTGCCTTTTGTCATGTCTGTCTTCTACTCGCAGCTTGTTCCCTTCGCTGGTTTATCTGCCTATATGCAGGTTAATTAGTCTTGTCCATGTGACCTGGTTTTGTTATCCACAAATTTGTTTGTTTAACCCCATAAATACTGTGAAATAATATAATACTAAGAATATTTATCCCCAAAAAATAAGGTATTGAAAAAGTCATATATACCTATAAAAAGACACTCAGCTACTACAGATCACTAAACCAGCTCCACAAAATGTAGATTGCTATATGGGGAACTGACCTTCCATGCAGAAAAAATAAATGTTAATATGCCCCAAAGCAGTATATGGCCATGTAGCCTGTTAAGTGAATTCAAATATTGATACACACAGGGTAGTTGTAACCTCTGTTTGAGTGATCTTTACCCTGAGAAACAGAGTATTTTGATTCAAATGCAGTCTCACACAGAAACAACCCTTCCCTTCCTCCCCCTCAAAATACAAGGCATATGTCTGTCAGGAATTAAGCAAAGCTAACGCTGCACAGTGTCACCCTGACCTAAGCTACTATTCCAAGGTGCACCACAGACTTAAAAAGAAAGAAAAAAAGTATCTGGAACTGTGAAGAGCACATTTGTGCGTGTGAAATACAAAAACACTCATTTGCTGAAAGATGTATATGCCTTCCATTAAGCAATTCTTTAGGTGACCGAGTATGCTTTTCTGGCTACGTGGAAGAAATAAATAAAAGCAGGGAGCACAAAATAGCTGTAAAAGCCACTCTTGGCAATCAGTCACAGAGTAAGATCTGAGCAGCCTGACCTCTCTGAGCTATCCTGGGGGATTCCCAAGAGAGCTCTTCTGCCAAAGAACAGCTCTAGGTCCTATTTCCTACAGGGAAGGAATCACTAGCTGTCCACGGAGCTCCATCAAATAGCAAAACTTAAATCACTCTCAGAGTGCTTCCAGCTTAACGTTCAACAAGATCTAGGAGAAATCTGAAGGGAGAAAAGAAGCTGGCTGCAGGGAGCTGCAGGAGAAAGTGATGACTGGGTAAGAAAATGGCAGGCAGAATATGAAGTTGATAAATATGAAGTGACATGGGCAAAAACAGCTCTACACATACAGCAATGGAAATTGAGCTAATCACGGCCACTCAAGACAGACAGTATTTTGCAAATGTCAGTTTTATGTGCTGCACTCACAAGAATAACTAGGATATTAGGAAAGAAATAAAAAACAAAATAAAAGATATTAAGTCACGTTATAAATATGTGAAATGCAGGTCCTGGCCCTATTCTTTCCCTGTCTTCCTCTGCTTCCTCCCAGTCTTGAAAGGGCTAGGGTGGAACTGGAAAAGATACAGAAAGTTGGCCAAGAAAATAAATATATAAAACAGCTGGCATGCACGTAAGAAAAAAATGTATTACAACTTTTTAAGCCTGGGGAAATTTTACTGAGAGGTATGTACCATTATGGTGCCTGGAGAAAGGGAACAGAGTACTTACTACCTCTTCTAATAAAAGGAGTAAGAAACAGCAAGTGAATCTCAAGAGCTCAAAACACACCACGAAGCTGAGGAACTCACTGCCACAGGATGCCATCGGTCACCGAAGCTCAGCATACGTTCAAAGCGGAACTGAACACGTTCCTGGAGAAAAACCCATCAAGGGCTCTGAAGATACCGCATCACTACCTCAGTGAGGTCATGGGCCATAGCTTCAGCTAGGAGAGACAGCAGGAGCATTATGGCAAAACCACGAATCTGACCTATACAACATCATCTAGCCAAAATCTATTTTGGTACCACATTGACAAGCCCACCTGCCACGGTCCAGTTTGGCCATACTTTGCATTGCAAGTCTTCTCTGTGTCTCTCTATCCACCTCCACTTCACCTTCCTCGCCAGCACTGTGATGTGAGTGGATGCTATCTACACGGTATCTCAACTCCAACGAGTCACATCATTATACTTTCTTATTGGTATTATGTGCATTATAACATTACCAATCACAGACAAATCAGAAGAAATTAATATGGCACTGAAAAGGAATACAGAGAACATTCTCTACAGAATACAGAGAACATTTAGGACAAGAGGAAATGGCCTCAAGTTGCATCAGGGGAGGTTTAGATTGGACATTAGGAAAAATTTCTTTACCGAAAGAGTGGTTAAACATTGGAACAGGCTGCCCAGAGAGGTGGTGGAGTCATCATCCCTGGAGGCGTTCAAAAACAGTGTAGACATGGCACTCCAGGGCCTGGTTTAGGAGGCATGGTGGTGTTGGGTTGATGGTTGGACTTGATGATCTCGAGGTCTTTTCCAACCTTAATGATTCTATGATTCTATGATTCTCTGAACGTAAATTTCGCAGGACACTTGCATGGAAATTAAGGGCATGGAAATTGTAACAACTTGATTATTAGTAGGAAGCAGAAAAGTAAATAAACAGTATTGAGGGGAAAACAATAAGGACTACGTTTAGCAGTGTTTTTCAGATAAATATTCACATGAGTATCTCACATGCCTCATTAGTACCAATAAATGCAAACACAATAGTAGGCAACCCAAATTAGGTATCATCACTAAGTACTCACAGAATCAGTTTTTAATGACCTATTAGCATCATAATTAGCAAATTGGATATTTATGCTCATTATCTATCATTCAATTTACAAACAATATTTTGAATAGCTTAAAACACAAGATTATCAGTAAAAGCCCCACCTGAAATGTAACATTTTCAATTAAGAGATTACTGAGTTTCCGCATAATGCACTAAGGTTTACTTCTGGAGCTCCTAGATGCTTTGAAAACCTGCTATCCATCCAGACATTGTTTCATAGAGAGAGAAGAAAAAAAAAAAAATCAGATTCTCTTCTCCCCAAATAAAGCTCCATTCCTAAGTGTCTTCCAACAACTGCCATGCTGGCAATGCTTTGTTGCCAGTGTTGACCAGGTTTCCTTACCACACCGAGCAGGGAACTGCAAGGCTGAGGTCAATACATTCCCCAGTTCAACAATATTCAGATGTCATCGTCTGGGTTTAACCCAGTCCTATTCAGACAGCATTAGTGGAAACCTTTTTGCATTGTTCCAGGAAGTCTCTTACCCTTATTAGAAGCTTCGTCTTGGTAGTCACATGCTACAAAGCCTGTACAGTACAATATCCACTGTGTAAAAATGTACTTCATCTGTTTTAAACCAATCTACCAATTTCAACTAGAAATTTCAATTTTTAGCTCTCATGTTGCAGAACTCAATGAACAACAGTTCCACTCGTGTGTATGCACTTAATCCACCACTTCCATGATTTTGAAAACCTCAGTTCTTTCTCACTCAGCCTTTTCCTCTCCAAAGTGAAGTCACAGCTTCTTTATTCTCCCTTTGTATCTCATCCAACTCCACTGCATCCTTCACAAGATGCAGAGATATATAGCATTAAAGAATTATGTCACACTAAGTGTTTACATAGCAGAAAAATGATGCCCTCGGTCCTCTTCTCAGGACCTTCTTGTTCATGCCTAACACAATGTAGATCTCTGAAAATTAAAACCAGCATTCTTTAAAATTAGAACTTGTACATCATAATACAGCAGGTATCGGTATGCAATCGAGCCCTCCATGGCATAGCTGACACACAGACATCTGAGACCCTGAGAAAACAAAACACGTACCAACTTGAGTTCAACTGAGTAACTGTTCTGCATGCAGGCTACATTACCGAGCTTTAAATAAACCCCCTGAAACACAAATGCTCAGAAGTCAGAATGGGACATATTGCAGTATATTTGCCCTATTCTTAAAGTCTTTCCCTAAGCATCAGATACTCATTCAACGCAGACTTTTTTTTAAAAAAAAAAGACAACTTTTACTCATATTGACTGCACTACAGAAACTGCTTTAAACAATGTTATCGACATCCTGTGAGGCCTTTTGCTGTTGAAGGACCACACAGTTGTACATGAATGATGTAATTCAATGATTCAGATAAGCCTTTCCAAGGTTTTGTATACTTCTCTCAAACCTCAAGTATATTATTTTCCTTATCATCTCAAACCTATATAACCTAATTCCCTTTACCAAGAGGTCTCTATTACAACAATGCTTACCTCTGTTCAACACTAAAATAAAGGATACAGTTAGAACATATTTGAACTGTTGCTTATTAAAGGGGACAGCCAGCGTTCATGACAATCCCTATAACCAGGTCTAATGCAAATGTCCTATAGCTACACACTACCCTTTCTTCTTGCACAGCTTAAGTCAGAATAAGCCCAGAAAGTTCAAAGGATGATAGATAATGTTTGACTTTCAGCTTCATTGCGCTTTGGCTCCTCTTGCTCTAGGACTGTTGTGCAAGGAGACCAGTCCTACTCCTTCCACCCACTCCCAGCGCTGAGTGATAGTTGCCCTGTCTTTCCCTTTCCCATACTTGCCTGGCCCAAGGGTTTTTACAGCCTCTGCTTTTAACTGCCTGTTAAATTTCTGTTGAGAAAGGGAGAAAACTTTCACCAAAGACTCTGGTAGGTTGCATTTCCCGTATCGCATGGCCACCGATGACATTTACAACAGCAATCTCCACAGCAACTCTGGAATGCAATCCAGTAAATAAGAAATGAAACACAGAGCAGTTAAAGGTTTTTTTCCTCGAAAGGGATAAAGTGGATGTGAATGCTCTGGGTAAGACAAACTAAAATCTAACTTACGTGTTCCTTTTGCCGTAATAAAATTTCTAAAATCCTGTTGAACCAACCTAACTTTGCTTGCAGCTTCTTTTCAGGAGTATGCCAGTAGAACTAAAATAACATTTACTTTGGTAAAACTGAAAGTCAGCAGAAGCTCTTTTTCTGCATGCTTCTCTCGTCTTGAGTTTAAATGTACTGCACAAAAACCTCGTACCTTACTAATGCCTGATTTTGGGATTGTTGTCATTACTGTGGCTTGGGATGCAATAGTTAAAAAAAAGGTTCCCAATGGACATAACTGTCAACTGCTTACACACAATTTTATTTCCACTGGTTTTGAAACCCATTTCTTTTCAACCTTTTCAAGAAACTGAAAACAACTGTTCTTAGGCCACTGCACTCTTTTCTCTTTACAGAAACCTAAGCATTTTACAAAGGATGGACCACCTTAATGACATTATTTGGGAGACCTCACTGAACGGTCCTCAGGGCAACACATTCCATCACGACCCGACAAATCACGATGACTTTGCAATGGAAGAGAAGTACATGGAAATGTTATTTCAGGCATTCCAGTGAGTTTTTTATATTGCCAGAAGTGACAATACCAGTAGTCTCTCCATCTACCTCTGAGCAGCTCCAGCCAGGGAATGCAGACATCCTGTTGGCATTCATCCAACTAAACAACTGATCAGTGCACCTAGAACATTTCTTCACTAGTTTAGTGAATCTTCTGAAAGCATTATAATTCAGGGAGGCTGCCAGGAATTTGCCACACTCTATCCTTTTTAAGAAAGCCTGAATTAAAGGCGTGTCCCCATTATCAGCCAGTCCATTGATTAAATGATCCACATCCAGAAACTAGAGCAGGAATTTACATCCCCACCCTGTTTCAGACCACCAGTTCTCCCTGGCTTTGTAGCTAGTCCGTACTGGGTACATCCTGACTCTGGAAAGGACGCCGGGGCTACACGTTCTTTTAGCAAAATGCTTTACACTAATGAACAAGTGATTTTGGTCTTCCTCACACGCACAGGTGAATTAATGAAGACTTTTTTGAGAAACAATTAACTGATTACCATCAGTAGAAAAAAAACTGTGTGCAAGATTCAGAGAATAAATTTGTTCAGGTAAAAATAAATTCAGTTACACTTCCTCAGATTCATAAACTATTTGCCAGCAAGCTTTTAGCTGACCACTTCAGGCAGATGGAATACCAGGCAAATCAGGGCCAAAGGGACATCAAGAAGGTGTTTAGTGCTAGACCCAGGTATATCCCAGCAGGTATCTCTTACTTGTTCTTACCAGTGTTCAATGACAAAGACTTTACAAGCTCCCTAAGAAGTCTGAAACTAAAATTAGCATTAACCAAATAACCCTTACAGACACCAGTAGAGTACAAGGTGTGCCATCCACTGTACCAGCCTCTCCGACTTTCACATGGCCAAAATATCAAGTATGCAAGATAGTCATGAAGCAAAAATGTATAAAATGTTTTTTTTTTTCTGCAGCCAATATTTATGGTTACCTAATAAACTTGTTTCAATGGTTACATGACTTTTTCTAAATGCATGTTCAAGTATTTCATACAAATTTATTAATTCATTTTCAAAGAACATTAGCATGGTTTGAACTGATAAAATTATGCCCAAATTTTATTACAGCAGGAATGCATATAGTGATTACTTTCTCCAGTTTAATTGCTGGGGTTTTTTTACATTACATTTAAGCCAGACAGCTTTCAAGGCAAAACCAATGTTCTCTACGCTTTGTAGCAGGACAAAATGCCACCTGTTTAACACCTCTAGGTGCTACTGGAGCACAAACATTTTTGTATATATTTGCAACTATAGGTGCAACGTTTGTATACAGTTTGTGAGAAACCGATAAAATTAATCTGTGGGTGAAGCATAGGAAGCACGCTGAAACATAACATGTTTAGGAAATCAGGAACATGCGCATCAGCCAGAAGTGCCCAACGGGACCCAAGCTCTCCCACTGATGTGATTCCACATACTCAGTGGAAAGAGAGTCTTAAGCAGGAATTAAATTCATTGTTCATTTTCAATATTGAGCTTTATTTTCTTGTTGTTTTGCATCTGTGAATCTGATTCTACAATCGCAGAATTTCTTTATTACTCAGGGAAAGATGTAATATTTACACAGAAATCTGAAGTACTGGCACATAAATAAAGGTCTAGAAAACAAGTAATCTTGTTCACTCTTCTGGTCACCAGTTGAATAGACACCTTTCAGAGATGACATATTTAAAAGTTTGTATACGTGATGCTTCTCAGTCTACAAACTTTTCAAAATATTATAATTCGTAGTTACTGAGAGATTAAAATAGAATAAACTGCTTACAAAAAAGAAAAAAAAAGGAAAGAAAGAAAAAAAATCCCAAATTTCCAAACTGAAAAGCTAAAGCTACCATCAAGTTCAAGCAGTTAAAAAAAATCTAATTAAAAAAAAAAAAAAAGAAGAGAGATTGATTAAACAGTAGTTTTCAAATTGAGAGTTGACAGAACCGAAGAGAAGCTGAAATACTGAACAGTAGTTTCATAAACAATTCAGCTGTAGCCAAATGCTAAGAGGGCTGAGAGGGAAAAAAATAAGAACAAACTATTTTGCAACAACGTTGCGGAGCAAGGCTTGGGTTAACGATTACACCGATATGCAACATAAATTACAAAAGGCCATTAATTAGACTATACTTCATGGGACCATTTTACACTTCTAGATAACCAGTAACAAAATGTTGATATCTGAGGACCTCAGCACAATATTATTTTCCATTTAGGTTAAAAATTATAGAATCTTAGGTATCAATAAATATGAATATAATTAATATACTACTACACACGTGATTTTTCACTACACAATATTCTGTCACTTTGAATAAAAATAGTAAGCGTGAACAAACTGTACAAAAAAAGTGAGTATGCATTCTCTGCTAAAAGCATATTACCGAGAGCCTGGAACATTGCTCAACTGCTACATTCAGCGTAACCAGCATTATATTTTTGTCCCATCTGCTTTGGCAAATAAGGGAGCTTTGCAAAAAGGGAAGCAAAAAGTAGTTTGATGAGTTTAATTTCATGGAGTTTTACACCTTCTTTGTCAATCTGAAGTCTCATGTGAGAAAAGTTTCATAGTAATCCTCAACGTTTTAGTCCAGCTTTGCTGACAGAAGACAGTCATACCAAATAGATGGATTACCACAGGAGAGAAAATTTCAAGGAAATGTTTAAGTTTTCAGTTGAACTTTAAAAAAGGCTTCTCGTTCTCTTTTCTGCCTTCAAAACATACGGAAGGTTTTTATTTCAGGAACTCATTAAAAATGAAGATTATGTCCTCAATAGAAGGGAAGGCGGAAAAGCCATCAGACACAAGAACGCTGTTGTATATAGACATTTGGGGTTAGAAATATAATCCACTGGAAACCAAAGAAACAGTGACACACTACTATCCAGCTCCGTGGGATATAAGCCACTGCACTGCCATCGCACAGCTATGTGGGAGGTACCACTCTACCCGGGAGAAACCCAAGAATACGGTGTTATTGGGATACCATAGGAAGGGGAACAGGCAAAAGGAGAAGTGTAAAAAAGCAAAATACTACCTTGGACTATTTTTTGTAGTATGGATCTTTTTGAGACCTTGACATATTTTCTTCCACGTGGCATTTAAAGGCTGCTTCACAGTGCCTGCTCTTTGCATTAACGCTTGCAATTTTGAAGTCGGCTCTGAGGTGGCATAAATAACTGACTTCAGCAGAGATGCTGACACCAGCTGAGGATCTCAAAGGATGTAAAATAAACACTTTTGTTCCCCAAATGTTTTTCACAGGTTTTGAAGTCTAAAAATTTCACATTGTTTTATTCTGCACATTCATTTTACAGCTGACTGACAAGCTAAGCAGCATTCATAGTGATACAAAAATGTTACTTTTCAAACCTGACTTTAAAAGTGCAAAGGCCAGAGTAAAAAGCAGAATTTGTCAAAAGCTCTGTTCTTCCATGATAACATTTTCAAATATTTGTTTAGGGGTAATCTTCGCTATCAAGTAAACAGCATGCTGATGGCAAGGTGACGCACACTTTTCTGGTTCACGCAGCAGGAGCATTTTAAAAAAAAAAAGTGTTTTTCTTCTATAATGATTTTTCATCAGATGGAAAAATGGTAGATTCACTGCAGTTTTGCAGGTGGTGCTCGTGGTGTTTACAAAGCATAGATAACACCTCAACTACAGGCTGGTAAGCTGGCAGGCATCAGAGGACAAACTGTAAAGATGGTATGCAGCAACTATCAGCAGCAGTGGGAGTCATGGGAAACCTTGAAACTAAGGTCAGACTGCAGGAGGAGAGGGGTGGCTGCCTCTCTGTCACCAGCTCTCATCCCTCACACAGTTGTAACTACACAGAGGACAGCACTGGGGGGGATCTCAGACTTAGAGCGGAGGGAAAGAAAACAGAGAAAAACCAGCATCCGCAGGTGTGAGACAACTTCTGTGGGGTGAAAGGCCAGGAGGGATATTTAGTGCTGACCTTCCATCACGTGAGAAGCCTCTCCCCCCGTATGACCTTACCTCGTGTCCAAGAGCGGAAGGCGAGCCTGCAGACCACTTCTCCCTCCTGCCGGGCTTGTGCCTTCTGATGGGGAGTGGATGGATCAAAGCGGATGCTGAAAATGAGAAATGGGAAAAGCGTTAAATTTCTGTGGACTGTTGACTTCCCAAGCAGGTTTCAGGCCCATTTTAGAGAGAAGATGACAGCAAGCAGAGCAGCCAGCATTCCACCTGGCAGCTCCTCAGATCCTCCCCTCTCAAGCCAGAGAGTCACCGCAGCACAAATGCAGACTTTTATGGGATACAGCAGCCAGGTCTGCCATCCCTGCCAAGCGGTCACCCCTGCGAGCTCAGGTGGGAGAGAGAAACTCACCCTGGCAGAGATGGCTGAGCCACATGGGAAGAAGGGCCCTCCAGAAGGACCATTCTCTATTCACCGCTGAAGGCACTTGAACCACTAAAGTTAAGTGAAATGAAACCAACTCTTAATTAATCGTATTCTAAAGCAGTAAGGCCCTGTAAGCCATTCAGTGCAGGCCACAATTTAGCCTTGGTTCCTGGCCCTGCTTCATTATGATAGCAGGCAGTGAAAAAACCAAAAAGGTGTCGCTTTGCTTGAGTCCTCATCTAGATCCCTCTTCTCAGGAGCCCACAGCTGACACATCTTGCTGATCCTAATATGAATTACATGCTTATAAACTGCAATTGCCTGCAGTAGACAGGTAGACAAGCCTTGCCTACCAAAAAACATTGCCATTTCATTTTAAACTTTTCAACTTTTTCAGGTCTAATCTGAACAGCGAGCGTATCAGTACGTGATAGGAGCGGGGCAACAACTGAGCCGAGTTAAGGTCTCTGGGTACAAATCAACTTTTGTTGCTCCCACAGCAATTCCAGCTTCTGAGAGTTAATACAAGACATTCTTACTGAAAAATATATAAAACAACCAAGGATAAAGTTTAAAAAAAATAATTGGCCAGTAGTCATATTTCTTTTTATTATTCCTAGGAAGAGACAATGGGTAGCAAAGGATATGTGATTATCAGTAGTAGGAAAAGGTATCATCTTCCTGCTTATGTTTTTCAGGCTATAACATGCTTCAGAAAATCTTATCTTAATATTTCCTGGAGAAGACAGAAATTGAACAGTCCACTGCACTGATGGTAGGATCATTCTGCAGTCTTATTAATGTATAATAACAAAACTAATAACAATATACTACACTGAAGTCATGTCCTATGAGAATATTGTCTAATTGGATAGATATCATTTGAGAGAGACATAACGTTTCATACAGCTACAATCATTTATAGTGTACTTAAAAATCTGTTTTCAGAAATAATGGCTACAGATATGTATACACGCTGGACTAAATTAATGGGCCAAATTACTGAGCTTGCTACAGCAATGGCATGCTGTAAGGCAAACCTAATTAGAAAGCAGCTGGTCTAAAAGGACTAGTGAAAGATTTCCACAGGTCAGTTACCTGGCAGTTTAAAATTTACTCTTACTGCTAACATGGAAGCTGTAAGGACATGTCCTGGGAGTAACGCGAAGGCTGGCAAGTGGCACAAGTTTTATTACACTCCATTTTTCACCAGATCAGGTCTTTTGAAAGTCCCTCTCCGGGGAGGAGGCGAGCAGTAGCGGCAGGTGTCCGATTCCTCCTCCCCATCTGCGGCATGGCAGTGGGGCATGACTCAGGTGGGAGTCCCTCCAGTTTCACAACTTCATAAGGGGCATTATATGGTGGAGGAACTCGGTGCACTCTTTTTGATTAACTGGAAAAAATCTCCATATGTTACAGTGGTCAGTAAAACATTTGAAAATAGTGGGGAAATGGGAAAATGTTAATACACAACAGTTTTAACCAAAACGTGACTGTTAACCGAAATGCAACATGGTTTCCAGTGACGCACCCTATTCACGTCACTCTCCTTCACTGGAAAAGCTGCTTCCAAAATATACATATGAGGAACGTCAACGTAATTCATGAACAGCCTACTGCACATTAGAGTTTCTGCCATCAGCCCTCCTTTTAAAATAGGTTGATGGGATCTGAGCACAGGCTTTTCTCATTACAAAAGCATCTTTTTGTACCCAGAAAAGTCCTATCTCAAATTCTTTAATTATATGCCTAGTTTAATTATAGCCTACATTTTGGTTAAAAATTAGATTGGAGCTGGTGTACAACACACTGTCAGCGACACTTTAAGCTACCAAGACAACTGGTCCATATTTCTTATTTAAAAAATTCTGAGAGGAGACACTTAAAATGTATCCCAAGAAGGGGCAAGGATGAGTCTTTTACACTTAAGTCAACATAATAGACTTTCAGCTGCAGAATTGACTAACTGCGACTTTTACAGCTAATGAAGAAACTGAACACCGGTTCAATCAGAAATGCAGAAAGCCAAAGGGTGTATAAGTAGTAAAGCTAAATTTGTGAAGAATTTTACATTTCTTATGGGGTAGGAAACAAAGACATTAGTTTTCACCAGCAACAGAGATTCTTTTACCAGGAGGCTTAAATACGTGGCATTTTAAGGACTTTTTCTAACATTTCTCTTGTTGCCTTTTCCACTGATGATTTTTACCCATACGTCCCACATTAAGATCAGCAAACGCTTTCTCCCTGGTTATGATTAGCATAATGCAACACCTTAACTGTGATAGGCTTCACTCTTGGTCATTTCTCTCCATCTCTACTTTTCTGCTTCTTTAATATCTATTGTCTTTGTTCATTTTTCTCACCTACCCTTTCTTCCCCTCAGTACTCCAGCTGGGCTTCATTCCAGCTGGTACAACCCATCAGTAACCATCGGCTGTTGTAAATGACCCAGAAACAGATCTCCCTACCTGAGACTTAACAACGTGAAAGGATGATCTGCAGAAGTCACAAACTATTCAAGATATGCAGCCTCTTCTCACATCCCTAGGTAAAAGTCATGAGAGTGGAATGGTTGGATGATTTAAAATATTTACATTGCAGTGTTAACACAAATTAAAGGAGGAGTATCTTGATAATCAGAATAAGGACCGTTGAACGTATTCTCTGTTATACTCTGGTGATTAAACTTTACATTTAAAGCTTAAACTGCTGGTTTCATAGCTTCCCAGTCTCAGTGTTGAACGTAAAAATACCATTTAACTGTTTTTCTGAGGTTCACTTTCACAATTTACTCAGAGTAAATATCCTCTGTTTGTAATTGAAAGGATGTTAGTCCCAGAACTGTATTTCCATAACGACTACATCCTCATTACAATCCTCAAATTTTGTCAAGTAGTTGCTCTGCTGATATTTTGTCAGTAAAGTTTAATGAAACAAAATGCACACATGCACTATGAATCTGAAACTGCACCGATGAACCAGTGTACATGGCAAAGTACAACGGTGTTACCAAAACCTAAATAGGAGACATTTAGAATCAAAACGTAGGGATGAAGTGGTTTAAATCAATTATATATGACAACCCCTTCTACATGAACATGCAATAACAGTTTCAGAAGAATGATGCCATGGGTCCTGAACGTTACGGCTACAGCCAGAGATTGTTTATGCTGCTTAATTGCCTGCGCTCTCGCTACCATGTTTTTTGCCCGCTCACCCCGGGATCCCAGAAAGTGAGTGCGTGGGCACACCTCGGGCACTCAGAGACCCCAGGCTCCATCCCTGACAGACAGTCTGGTTGCTGCCACTCCATTTTGGAAAGGAAGTGAGCTCAGGTGTGCAGGAGGGAGCTGCGCTGTGCCATTTGGCCTTGGGGATGGAGAACAGCCACTGGCCTATTTTGTTTAACTGTAAAGGCATGGTCTCTGGTGCCTCTAAGAAGGTTTCGCCACAACACTTATTGCATCGTTCAGCATCCCCTCATTAAGCATCCTATTGCTCAACCATGCGTAGCTGTCAAGATCCTTGCAGCACGCTCACACTGATGAGGACAATACACGCTCTCCCATATGCTACAACAGACCCCCCCACACAAGAAGAATAAATGCTCAAGAGTGAACATGGGTGCACTGCTTTCCCATGCTTCTTTCCATCAAAAAGACACAGTAGCCTAGCCGGTTTAGCTGGTTTCCATAAGGGTTTGTTTGGGGTTAAGTGAGACATCATATACTGCTTATTCTAATACAGAAATTTATCAGAAACAATGTTGAGCATGAAATACAGCTACCATATCTCAGACACCAGACAGAACCATACGCTAAATGTGTCATAGCAAAGAAAATCAAAATGCTTTTTCAAATATAATTTGAACTTAAATCTAATCCACAGTTTGCCTTATGTTTTATCTCACCATTTAGAAGTAGGTCTTTATTTGTATCAACAGAAATGTTGTACACTGTTTTCCCCTCCTTCCTGAATGAAGACATGTTAAAGCTGCTATATTGAATCATCAATAACGGTGGCACTTTCTGTTTGCTCCTAAGGGGTCCAGGATGTGCATTTCTAACCAACAGTGTAATGCAGCACACAGTATTTGCAGTACTGCTGATAATCCTGTTTTCAAAGACTGTGAGCGCTTTCAGGTAGGGATAGCCCTTATATGCTATGGCATCTGATCCAAAGTGCTGTGATGGCTTACAGACTCACTGACTTGAAGGCAGCCTATTAAAGCAAGACCTGAGTTCTGGGCAAACGATGCATATCAAGGGCTCATTTCAGACCCTAGGTTTTTAACATGAATTAAATCTCATCTACGTGTTCTTAAAGATGGAGCAACTCTGTCAAATACACACACTCTGAGATGTATGTCTGAGATGTCAGTGACAATCGTCTCCACAACCAAGTGAGAACCCAAGAATTTTTATTCTCAGCATCTCTGACATCAAGCAAAAACACTTGTGTAAACTGCTGGCAAAGTGCCTGCGTCGTATCCTTGCCTACTGATTGCTCCATACAGAGACTCACATCCGGATCTTTCAGTCCATACACAAAGCTCTGTGCTAGGGAAACTGAAATCCAGGGTCAGCTACACTGCTACCCTGGCTCCAAAAACATAATTTTCTCCTGGTTTCCCTGTATTCCTCAAAATCTGCAAGTTCCTGTCCACAGGTATAGGTACTTTCCCTGATATTTCTGGAATGTGTTAGATGCTGTGTTCATAAATGATCACAACGAGATCAGTGCCAGCACGTTGAGTGTAAGTATACACCATGCTAAGTTTGTTCATTTTTAAATAAAAAAAGCAATGGAACTTTTTATTGAAGTATGAAGACTGAAGAGAGAAACCAGTTAGAAAAAACACCATACTTTTAAATGATTGTTCTTCCCTGGCTGAACTGAAAAATGCAGAAAGTAGACAGCAGTGCTGAAAGTAGTTTATATTTTCAGAATTTTTGGTTTGTGAATTCCAGGTGCTACTTCTCAGGCAGGCAGGAAAATCAGATTCCAAAAAACATTGATTTTAGCATGACAGTGTTTTTCTGAAGTTAATGACATGCAAATCGTTATGCATGTATTTACATTTTTGATTAGGACAAGATTGAGAAGTTAGAAAATAGAGCAACAATCCTCCTGTAGGTTTCAGCAAAGATGCTTCAGATATGCAAGAGACATGAATAACTAACACAGAAGAAATAAGCAAAGGTCAAAAAAAAGAAGTAGTAAAAGGCTGAAGATAAATAACTTGTCTCCACTATCCTTATCAAAGAGTTCACGCTATCTAGGGTGCATACTTTTTTTAATTAATGGAAAACTAGTTTGATGGGAAGACCTACGTCACACTGGGGCTCTGCGGGGCTTCTCTAGAAACTTGCAGTTCTGTTACACAGTGAATGCTCATCAAACTCCCCAACATAATAGTCCGACCTCAGAAGCAGCGAAATTGAAGTCTGCCAATGAAACTTAAGAAAGAAATTTGATCAAGCAATTGGAGTCTCTTGCATAATTCACTTTCTCTTCTTTGGACCACTCTTGGCTCATCTGGAGAAGGAGCACCACGCCTCCCAGACCTCTGCCTTCCTCGTGTCCCAGATACCCTACAGACACCTTACCTCATCACATCCTAAAGGGCTAAGGCCACAGGACCACCCATTCCAGGAACACAGTGCAAAGAGAAGTACTATTTCCAAGATGCAAACTACTCGGAAAGTGCTGTGGCCGCCTGCTGCGAGCAGACCGCAGCGAGAAAGAGCCAGGGCTCTTTCTGGGTGGGGGATCTAAGAAGTAACCCAGGGGTTACAGCATCTGAAAAATTTGTAAGCTGCAGGAAAACAGAAAGCTTGAATAAGCACAGCTGAGAGACAGAGGAGCACAAGTGTGGGGAAAAAAGAGAAAAGCTGGGATGGAGGCAGGAGAAAATCAACCTGAAGAAATTAAAAATTATTTTTTGTGGACCTAACAGGAAGAGAAAGCATGAGCGCTGTGGGATAAAACAGGGGCTATGAAAAAAGCTAGTCAGAATCAGTGCAAAGAATTTGTCAGATGGCCCTGACTCTCAGCCATATCTTCACGGGCTTTTAATTCTACTTTACAGCAAAACACCTGGACGAGGTGCACAGGAATAATCCTGCATTTGGCCAGTCTTCAAGCCTGGCTACCTAAATTCAGCTGCTACTTTCTTCAGCTTAATTATTCTAAACCATCAGACCAACTGTGGCTAGAGAAGAAATACCAAAGCTGCACTGTAGTTTGGAGGTGCTGCAGAAAATCACTGCAAATGCCTGGGTGGTGCTGATATCTAATATATGTGAGATCACATCGGCCATCAAATTTGGGACTGGGAAAAGCATTGCCCCTATTCAGCAAGGGCCTCCTTTTGAGGCCATTTTGCCTCCTCCTACAAGATTGGGAGTGCTTCTAACTTGGATCTGGCTAATCTGCTCACCCCCTCCTGCCACTGCAAAGAACTGAGCACTGACGACATCTCTGTTTCCCTGCGCTCTGTGGTTTGTGCTCTCATTTGATTTCTGGAGGATTAATATATTTGGCCTAACTGGAATCCTTGGATTTTTAAGATAGAAGATATGCACAAAGTTAATGTCCTATGATATCCAGGAGGACAGCTGGGACTTC
Source organism: Fregata magnificens (assembly GCA_013389945.1). NCBI lineage: Eukaryota > Metazoa > Chordata > Aves > Suliformes > Fregatidae > Fregata > Fregata magnificens. The sequence goes on from WAAD01016301.1 coordinate 147,799, forward strand.
AGCGTCTTGGAGCTATGAAATGCATATAGGTGTGTTTAAAACTCACTGTGTTTCAGAGATGCTGAGGACCTGCTAGCTTCTACTCACATCCATACCCCAGCCTGAAAACTCTTGCAGTGGTATCCAGCAATGGATCCAAAAGTTTAACAGCAGGTACTCCAATTTACTCATTGTAGCTGCACCTTTTAAACAGAACAGAAACCTGGAAAGGGTGGATCCACACTTAAACCCATTTTCTTGCTGTCTCCTATCACTGCTAAGCTGGGGGATGTGGAAGCCCTCTCAGTTTCCCACTGCAGACAGGAGGTGGTGTATTCATCAGTGCCTTACTGAGCCCAAAGACCACACTCCAGGCAGACGAGGCAACAGCCAGTGCTGCTTCGTCGACCTACTCCCTCGGGTATAACAGTGCTATGTGCTATTCTCTATTCTTTGTTCCACAATGACAAGCAGATTAAGGCCATGCTTGCTAGGTGATACAAGTGTATTATAAGAGGAACATGAGACTAGAAGGACAATGTCATTTATTGATTCTCATTCTTCACAATCATGGGCAATTAGGCAATCACAAGTCTAATTCAGGCAGGTCCACAGGAAATCTAATCCACTCACCAACACAGAACAGGTTTTAAAATAACATTCTGTACCAATAAAATAACAGAGCACACCATAACAAACACACACCTAAAGACATAGCTATAGACCTCAGGAAGAAAGTGGGAAAGATTAAAAGTATTATCAATTATAATCTCTACCCTGAAGCACTTCTTCAAATAAAACACAAAAGTAAAAGCTGCAAAAAGCCTTACAACTAATTATATATTTATTCACAAGAGATATGATGTACTGTAAAACCTACATTAAAGTCTCACACTGCTGAATTGCATTTCAGCCTAGTTACCTCCCAAGACTTTGAGTATTTTAATGTGTTATTGCATTTTTAATATAAGCAAAGGAGAGCCATGCTATTTCACAGTTAAGTCACAACCTTGATCCACAAATAGCTTTAAACAAAGATAGTGTTTGTTTTTGAGGACCTTTTTTTTTCCCCCCTGACAGAGACTCCCTTCAACAAGGCAGGTTATTCTGAGAGGAGTTAAACAGAGCCAAGACCACAGGAACGGAAAAAAGGAAGATGTAAAAAGGAAAGGATGTAAAAACTTTCAGGAGAAGAATCGATTCACTGGTGTGTTCGGTTACTTGCAGGGAGGTTTTGTGACTTCTCCTGTGTTAAAGAGCCAGGCCTACTTACACAGGTGTTTTGGACTAAGCATGGCAGCAGCTCGCCAGCAGCTGACTGAATTTCCCACTGCTTTTACTACTCCTGGGGCCCTCAGGAAGCACTTTCCCGCTATTCATACTCTGATCCCTTTCCTAACTCATCCCGCTGCTCCTCTGCCCGCCGCTCGCAGTCACCCAAACAGCGCGAGGTGAGGTCGCTCTGCTTCCAGCCAGGATTTTCCATTCCCTACTTCTTTGCTCACTTCTGCCTTCCAGCCCCTCTTTCTTCCACGCAAAAACTCAGGCTGCACCTGTACCCCCAGCCCCGCCGCTATGTGAGACCCCCCCGCCGCTATGTGAGACCCGGGCCCACCCGGGAACCCGCCCGTACCCGGCCTGTCCAGCCCACACCGCGCCCTCCCCTTCGCCACCTCCTCACACCCACGCACCCCCCTCCACAGCCCCCAACGTGCCGCTTTCACCGCTCCCATCCCCAGCTGGCAGCGAGGGCGGGAAGGCACCTTCCACCTCCTGCCCCTGCCGTCCCTGGGTGTCGGACCACACTCCCCGCCCCGCCGGGCTAACGAAACTCCGCCGCCAAAGTCAAGGGGCTGACGGGGAGCCCGCCTGCAGGCAGCTCAGCTTCACGGCTTTCCAGAGGGTTCCCCTGCCGCGGTGGCCGAAGACACCCCC
>WAAD01016301.1:149956-170629 GCA_013389945.1 Fregata magnificens
CGAAACCTGCGCGGCGGCTGCCGCTACGGCCCCGCGGAAGCAAGAGGGCGAGGAGGGGCGTGCCACCGGGATACCTGCATTTTCGGCGGGGCTGGGTCAGGCCCCGTGGCCCGGAGCGCTGTCCGGCAGCTCAGCCGCCTCAGCCAGCGCCGATCCCTGCATACTCCATTTTCTTGGGTTTTTCTTTTATTTTTTAAACCTGCTCCCCCCTCTCCTCCGCGCCTGACCCTGGCAGTGCCCAGCACGTGCTGAGGGGGTGCAGTGATGGGTCCAAACCCTGTCAACTCGAGCGGTGCATCCAGCACACCACCCTCCTCAGAGCAGCGAGGCGCTGCCTGCCTTGCGGGCAGGGGCACAGGCACGGGGCAGCTGCCTGCTGAGAAGCTCTGGCTGGCAGCCACGCAGCAGCTAACTCCGCAGCTACTAGGGATGAATATCACAGCCGACGCAAGAAGTCAGAAACTTCTACCGACACATTGATTTCCTAGAGGAACGGAAGGTGTCAGGCTCGACGCATGAGGAGATCCAAGCATGGGGTGGGCGCAGGGACCACAAATCTCAAGCTGAGGGGAAATGCCAGATGGAGAGGTGGACGCAGATGCGGTGGGGAGCGCACAGGCGATGCATGGGACTTGCTCATCTCACCTGTTGCAGCTGCGCGTGTGCTGCTGCCGTTTTTCCACGTCTTCCCACACGTCACGCACCTGCACTCGGGGAGCAGCTACGGCTGGACAGGTAATCCCAAACGCACCGCAGCTGGTCATGGCACGGGCTGAATCTCCAACAGCTCGCTTTGGTAAACACTCATTTCTAACTAGGATGGCTGCCAAGCCACCGAAAGGATTTGGAGACGTGAGAACCATAGTTCGAGTCCTTCATGGATGCAACAAAGTTAGGACCAGTACTCGGTAAAACGTCATTCTAAAAAGGCCGTATCTTTGACTCTTTTTATCCTCAAACCCAAACACCACCAATTTCCAATCAATAATGCCACTGAGTGCACATTTCAACTTACTCCATGCAAGAATATGGATTTTAGATGACTCAAAGGAGTCAACCCTTAGGCACAATGCCACGGTGAACTTTAACAATGACTCTCGCTGTGTGTTTTCTATATGGGCTGTTTCAAAGTAAATAGGACAGAAAATACACATAAAACCCTTCAGCAACTCACTTTTGGACTTTCTGGACTGCTCTGTATAATTACAAAACTTTTTACTATGGTAGCTCTCAAATGGCTCTTTTTAAACAAGAAGTGCCCTTGAAAAGGAGAATAAAATTCTTTCAAATATACAGAGCAACTGTGTTACCTCAAATATTAATGACCATTAAACTGCGTGCCACAAAAATAATTTTCACGCAAAAGCTCTTATGCACAGAGGTGCATTCACCGGCAAAGTTCACCCGTAATTCTCCCTACTGGTTGCAAGTCCTTGGTGATACATGGAGGTCTCTCCTTTTAGAAACAAATGAAGGATGGTTTTGGAATGCCTAGCTCTCAGAACGTAACATATAGGAAATTAAAAGCAAACAAAAACAACCGAGAAGCAAGCAAGCAAGCAAACAAAAAGAAGGCTATTTGATTTGAATGGGAATTTCCTACCTCTTCTAAACTGATTTACCCATCCCTACATTTTGCTCTTTAAATTTTAAAGCATCTGAACATTTGTTCTGTCAGTTGAGAAAAAATGGACTTAGTTAAACTCATGTTAGATCCCCAGGGGATATCATGGGGAAAATAGGACAGCAGTGCTAAGGAGAAAAACTCCATCTGCAGCATCTTTTACAATTAAAAACTTGCAAAGAGTGAACAGCAACAACAACAAAAAAAACCCCAGTGAAAAGTATTTCATTCCTTTTTGTGCTGTAATTCAGAACTCAATATTGAATCCAATGACCAGCGTACAAAAAGTGCAAATGAAAATCACTTACCTCAGTGGCAATAGCTGACAGCTGCTCTGCATGAAGTGCATAATTCTGCATCCATATTTTTACTGGCGTCTAATTAACACATACTATCTTCATCAAATTTCAACTGAAAAGTCTCAAAGTATGATCAAATTGAATCGTATATATTTCTTTGGTGAGCCTAAGAAGCAAGAGAAATTTGGCATCCTTCAAGTATTTTACAAATACTGATGGAGACAACAGGAAAGCACAAACAAATTTACGTCCCCCAATTTTTTAACTGTGATGTCTAAAACTTTACCTTGATGAGTTAAGTCCTGCCAAAGCTTCTCCATCATTAAATACATTATCAGTTTCTAGATCTTTAGGTTTCTTCCTTTAAAAAAAAAAAATTACAATGACCTTCGGGAGCTTCAGCTGAGTAAGAGCTAAGAAAACTGGGACGAAGAAGCTACTCCCAACTATAACCAGTTGCCTGAAAAACGTGGTAAGTTGGGATGTGATGTTAGGAAATTTTGTCTGTAACATTTTAGCCCTCCAAAAGCATATGAAAGGAAGTACAATAACAGCAAATCTCTATATGAAATTATGCAACTTTGCCACTTTGGGGAACTTTCTTTCATGAGTATGTTTGACCACTAATTTCCTAAACCAGTCTATAACCTTTTATGGTTGTCCATAAAACTTCTGGAAGCCCATAAAGCTGCAGCAGCACTTTGGGCTACTGCGATTCTGTTCCTAGAGCCAGAAAAAGGCGACTCCTGACCGTTACAGATGGGGTTTATCTGATCCCAGGCACTGTCTGAGCCAGGCCACCTGCAGCTGCTCAGCTTTTTCCATTTATTATAGGAGTATAGGGAATTAGACTAGAGAACTAACACTTTGTAGGCTGAGAGGGTTAAGTGGGATGAAACCCATGTTTCTTATTTGCAGCAAAGGAAGGTTCAAGGACTTTTTAACCTCTCGTCGTTTTAGATTAATAACCTGGTTTCAGTGCATTCTGATAATTTTGAATGCAAGTTCAGCATTAGACTTATTATTAGACTTATTACGAGATTTTTAAAACTCCAATCAAACAGAACGTGCATGTAGTTGAATTACAGAAATCAAGACAGGACTAAAGCAATAATGCGGCAGACTGCAACCTCAGATTTCTTGTACGAGAGGTAAAAAGTGAAATACTTTGTTAAGAAACCCTACAAATTCCTTAGCATTTTTATAAGTTTCCAAAAAGATCAAATTGTCTAAATTAGCTAGGAATTCTATTCAGAATTTTTTTGCACATTTACTAAAACCCATAAAAAGCACTTTCCTGGCCAAATTAATTTTTTTCAATAATTTTGAAGAGTGTAATTTCTTACAGATAAGATCTCAAACCCCTCACTCTCTTAAACGGTCCTGCCCAGAAGATCTTCACCACTGAATTCTCAATCCTTTTCTATGCTCTCTTCAATACTCTCAAAGTCGGACTTCCTAAGCTCTTTTTGGGTGTGATGTTTTGATGTTTTTATCCCACTTTTGTACTTTGCTTCCATACTTCTTCAGTAACTGTTTTCCCCCTTCTATTCATAGGATCATAGAACACCAGGTTGGAAGGGACCTCAAGGATCATCTGGTCCAACCTTTCTAGTCAGAAATGGTTTATCAGCTGGCCTTAATAAGCGAGCTTATTAAGCTTAAACCAATATAAAGTTAAATTAATGCAGATTTTTTTTTCCTCTGACTGTGAATAGATTTCTCCAGCAGTTCTCTACATCGTTCAAGAATAATAAAAGTCATTAAAAGCACCAATTAGACACAGATCTGGAAGAGGTATAAAATACATGAATATTTTCTGATGTAAGATTATTGTGCCCTTTAAAATAATAAGCCATTTAAATATAAATACTTTGTGTCAATTTTTATTAGGTTCCTTGCACTCCAAGATAAAATACTTTTTTAAGTTAATGACTGATAAGGAAATAAATCGGTTCCTTTTCCATTATAGGTAAATTACCATGGAGTCATTTGTTGCAAGTTTCTTACTATTTAAAAAAAAAAAAAGAGAAAAAAAGTCTTCCCTAACTTCCCCTCCTTACCTTGTTCATGTTGAAGAAAATAATTCTTCTATAAATTAGTATACAAGGAAAACTTATTATTATATATAATATTATATTTATGGGTTTTATATTATATATAATATATAATATTATTATATAGCAAACATTAAACAATAAATTATTCCTGTATTAAAAGTTGGAGTGTCTGTCTTTTTTCTTCTGACAAATTTGTGATTTGTAATATGCGTGTTCTAATTTCAATGGTTAATTCATTTCCTCCTCAGGTTACATGCATAATGACACAGTTACACAATAGTTTATTTTAAGAACTTGGCTGTACTTGGCCTGTCATGAGTATTTATGTATAATCATGACCACATCTTCCATCGGTACCTCTACAGTTATCATGTTGGTTGGTTATATTGCCCCACTGGCACTCATTTACCAGAGACAACAAGCAACAGAAATAGAATTGGCTTTGTGATGTACGTAAACCGGCCCCAGAATTTTTACAGATTAGTATCAAAGACATCTTACTTAATCTGCTCTGAAGCCCTGAAGGAAGGCTGTGCTTTAGTCCAGAGCTGAGGTACGGGTGGTCGCCCTCCTCCTCTTCACCTGAGCTGTGCTCGCTCCCCAGCGCACGTCAGAGCGACTGCACTATCACACCGTCCCTCCACATCACCACAGCTTCTTCCAGCTACAAATGGTGTTTATTAAATAAAGAAACTCCTTATTTTTGTTGTTGGGTGTGAGCAGACATTGCATTTGTGCGCCTCTGCTTCACATTGAGCCCTCATGAACTGAAAGCCTTTAATCAATCGGATTTACTGGCTGAACTAATTGAAATAAATGAGAATAGTAAAATAGAACACAACAAAGAAAAACTGGAATTTAAATATAGTACCTCTCGCTTTCACTGAGCTTTCCCCAACTCTTGTGACCAACTATGCTGTTTCATAGATTTTGTTATTTTGTACACACATCTATTTTTTTAACTAAGTAATTCCAGTCTCTTAACTTTTTTTCTTGTATGAAGGCTCTCCATGCTTTCTGTAATTGCCATCTATATCTGGATTCTTGCTACTTTTACTTTTTTTTTAAGTTGGAGCCATCAGATCTTAGTGTAGAATAAAGAAACTAAGACACACTATTGTGTTCAGTAGATTGTACATTAACAGTCCTTTTCTTACAGACTGGATGGATCGCTGTCCTGTTCTGCATCTGTCCTTCCAGTCCTGTTTGGGTTTTTGGACAACAGATCTATTATCCACTGTCAAATGTAGCACAGATAAGGTAAGACTTACCATAGTTCTTTACTATCTTGGTAGTAATAAAACTGAAAATCAGAAGTCATCCATACACTTTCAGAAATAATCAGAGAAGCAGATCATTTACCACACTTTTTCATAAGGACAAAGCTGGATAAGTGCAGATGACTGAAGATTCAGAGGTGTGTGTCAGTCACAAATACTATGGAAACGCAAGTGCTACTTACCTTGTTCAAATGCTGTTTACATAGACTTTATCTATATATAAAAATAGGTGTAATTTTAAAATTAAAGTATTCCTCTCAGAGGGATTTAGAATTTAAGTCTCACAAGAATTATGCCAAAATGAAGCCTCTTACGCAAAATATAAATTACAGTATCAGAGTAAAAAAGCCTGCCCTTATTCATCCGCAAAACTGAATAAGGCAGGGATAACAAACTTTCTTCTTACTCTCTAGCCAGTATAAAATTACCTTTGATAGGTTCATTTGTAGAATATCAGCAATTGAATCTTCGTGGCCTGTTCAGGCCAGGATCCTGGAGGCAGAGGGAAAGCAGCTTCAGGCTGAGAAAGCTCCCGTCCTCCAGCTAGATAGATCCAGGTAGATACTCTCCCCACGCAATTTCAGCAAAGCCAGGAAGGGTCCTCCAGTTGTGACTTGAGTCGTCATCCCAGCCCGCATGATGTGACGCTCGTCACGTCACCCCGTAGTAACAGAAGGTCCTCTCCTTTCCCTGTCCAAGAAATGTTCAGACAGGCAGTGTCAGGGGACGTGCTATTTGGGACGATAACATATGTCACCTTAAAACAATATGCTGTATCAGTGGCCAAATGCTTAAACTGCTGTATGAGTATTTACTAAACGTATCTGTATATAGATATTATGGATTGCCCAAACTTGATTTCTTTTCAGAGAGGAGAGAAATCTTTCATACAGAGCTCACAGAAACAACAACTGAAGTCACAGAATCAGAGAATGGTTTGGGTTGGAAGGGACCTTTAGAGGTCACCTAGTCCAACCCCCCTGCAACGAGCAGGGACATCTTCAACTAGATCAGGTTGCTCGCAGCCCTGTCCAACCTGACCTTGAATGTTTCCAGGGATGGGGCATCTACCACCTCTCTGGGCAACCTGTTCCAGTGCTTCACCCCCCTCATTGTAAAACATTTCTTCCTTAAGTCAGTGATCAATTTATCATGGTAGCTCTCCCAGGCAAAACTCCTCCTCCGGAGCAGACTGCAGGGAATAAAGAAAAACACTGAAACACATACTGGAGGTTATTCCTGTTTCCACACATTAGCATGTCTATCTTTAAGAATTAACATAACAGACATCCAAGGTTAATTATGTTGGCATCCGTAATTACCTCACCCTTACACCAAGCCTAACTGTAAGGTATTTGAGATTCAAAGGTGTTTGAATTGCCGGATCCGTTTTCAATCGGAGATATCCGTGCACAAAGTGAGTTTAGGAAAAAAGCAGGCAAGAACTGTTTGGAGCATGTAGTCGAAAGCTCAGACTGGCATCGCAGCTCTCAGGACCAGACCCACAACACAGGCTTAAAAGAATGCAAACGCTATAATTCTGGCTAACCTCAGTGTTGCCTCAGCATATGTGGGAAACCCTAAATATATGTTTAAATGTGATTTTGGAACACGTGCTCGGTGTTTTGCGTGTGCTTATGTGCATTTCTGGGTAGGAATGGACAAATGCTTACTTAAATACTTCAGCGAAGACAAGTTCAAATCAGGACATTTTATGCATGTACATTTCAGTTTGGAGATGTACTAATAGTTAAGCAGTCATTACAGCAGCTTCTGAAGATAACCAAGGAAAGAATTAAAAAGAAAAGTCAAATATCATGTTTTTAATGCTTTTAGGGCAATTTCAAGCAACTCCAAATGACAAACATTTCTATCCACTGCACTCCTGTTCTCTTATCAAGCCATAGCTAATCAGCTGTAGGCTGTCCTGCTGCTAACTCAGGCAACAAACCACTCGTGGCTTTAGCAGATGTTCTCCTTTTCATGCCAATAGGAATATTTACTAACATTTTTTCATGTTTTGGTTTTCTGTCTCAAAATTTATTCCTCAGGATCAGGAACATGCTACATTTAACCACTTAGAGCCATAAATATCCGTTTACTAAGGTTGGCGCTTGCTTGAAAGTTACATAACAAGATTTTTACAGAGTTTTATTATACCAACTTGGGACTACGTAGACCCCCCCGTCTTTAAAAATAAGAGTGTATTGAAGTTTGTTGTTAAAAGATGGAGTTCATCAAAACTGGGAAGGCTTTCTGCTGTCAAGGTAAATGTGCACTCTATCCAGCTTGTCTCTGCCAAATGACGTGGCTGCTCAACAAGGGGAAGAGATGCTCACTGGCAAAATAGTCTTTTATTATGCAGGTATATAATCTCCAATTTGTAAACAAAGCAAAGCACAACTCTCTTCTATTCAGCATTCACTAACCAGCCCCTCAAGGAAAACTAAGCCACTTTTTAATACAGAAAAGCAGATAAATTTTCTTTAGAGTTAACATTTAAACATCTTTACCAATCATTGACCACTTGTTTTTATTCACATAGAATTTTCAAAGTTCATAAATACCTTCAGTGCATTCCCATGAAAGTTCATTTTCCATGTGGATCTGTTAAGGTAAAAGTAGAGACTAAGACACTTTCCCAAAGGCATGAGTTAGTCACAGTGGATGGAGAATTCATGAATCCTGCTTCTTGCTAACTCCAAATTATGTTCCCTCTTATATTGGTCTGAAGCTTCTGAACTGTAGTTAATGCTACCAGGCATTAGGTAAGCTTAGATTTTATTGCTTCTCAGCCTCTTGCAAACTGTAAATCAATTTTAAAAACTGAAATGTAAGTGAATACTGTCTGATGGCTGCCACATTACAGAGACCCAGGGCAAACAGAAAGGAAAGAAAACATACAGATTTTTTTCTCTCTTGCTGGCTTGGCACCATCACTCCTTCCTTTGAATCGACAGCACAGACCGCGGTAGACGGTAGCAAGTCACTGGGCAAGAGTGCCGTCTGCTGATTACAAGAATTAGTAGTTCAAATGAACCCATTTTCCTTCTCATTGCAGTGGTGGAGGAATTTGCACATGGTTACACATCTCAGCTGAGGGGGCAGGTAAACTCAAATTTAAATAGCCACATATTAAAATAAGCTAATTGGATCTTTATGGCTGATCTATTTTACCTGTTGTTAGGAAAGACTGGATGCCTGTACACAACCATTACTGGGCAGCAGTTTCCTAAAATTCGCTAACTTGGTCACTTTGATTATCTGGCTGTATCTTGAGTGAATCATTGGTACAGTTAACCTATGAGAAGCTGAGAAAATACATGAGAGCTGTATTTTGAGTCAGGTCTGGACCATTGCAACACACAAGCACAAAGCCCTAATGGACGAATACAGTGGAGGCAAGTCTTAAAGTCTTTTAAAAAAAATTGTTTCCCTTAAATGCATATTCTGGTAAGACTATCCAATAACATGACAATATTGACAAGAAATCATTTTCCTTGCAGGCAAAAAATACAATAAACACAAAATAAAAACATAGCCATTCTGTGTAACAGATTTACAAATAGCTTGTGACACAGAAAAATTATAAATCACTTTTTGACATGAACATTTTAGTTTGTTTTATCATTGAGCGATAATTCTAGCAAGGGGAGTTCATACATGTGAATTGTAAAACCCAAATCGGCTGCTCATTTCCTACAATTTACTCTTCAGGTCTACATACTGTTTCACTCTTAAGAATAAATGCAAACCACTGATGCATTCAATAGTTGGGGGTAAAAACACTCTGCCCATAGTCTAACATCTCTTGGAAGGGGAACAAGGCAATCATCTCCAAGCCTTGTAATTTTTAGAAACTCAGATACAGCGTTGGTACATCAGGCTGTCATCCTGCTGCAAGTTTATGCAAATTTACTGAAATCAAGAGGATTGTCTGTATAAAGATGCTGTTGGTGTTGTGACCTGATTTTCAAAGACAGTGAGCACCCAGACCTCCCTTTGGCTTCACAAACAGCTGTAGATGTTCATCATGTCAGATATTCAAGCCATTAGCCTTTCAGCATTCTAATATTTAAGATCGTTTAGATAGATTTACCCAGAGGAAATTACTGTAGCTATTAATTTATGTTCATTTCCTCACACGTAGAGGGAACATACAAAAGTCAAGTCATTTTTGCTGCTGACAATAAAAGTCATACATTCAAAGATCAAGTACTTTGTGGGTTTGCTGGCCCAAGCCCTTCATGCCTTGTCAGCTCTCTGTCCTCACTGAAAGACCACCAGTTAATGGATTTAACCTTTACATCAGTGAAAAATAACAGATCAGCATGTCAAAGATAAGTTAGGCTAAAGCCATGCATGTCCTCTTTCTCCTTCACTTATTTTTATAGTCACTACATCTAATTTCCTTCACCATTGCCTTACTTAGTTTCATAGAAACTACAGTTATTCAAGCAAGTAAAAGGCAGTAAAAAGAGCAAAGTCGCAGCTGTTCACAAAGCTCACAACTCTCTGAAGTTCATCTCCCACTTGTGCCAACTTCAAAATGTCACTAACCATCTCCTGGAGACACCTTGACAACCTCTTCCAGCTCTTGGCTCAAGCAACAGTTTAAGACAACTGAACATGTAATAACTTTTTTTCCAAGGTAGTGTAAAGAAAGAGAAAAATCACTTGGTGTCGAAATAAATCTCTGTGTATGAAACAGCTGAAAACAAAAAGATTGCTGTTTCACTGGCATTTTATGCATTTCCTGCAAATACAGTTAATTGTTCATAACCTGAACAGTCGTATAAATACTGGCAGATAATACGGCGGTGTCAGAAGAGAACCAGAGGTCTACATTGAAAAACTCTGGGAGCGCGCAACAGCTACACAATTTTAGCTTGATTCTCGTTCCCAGGAAAACACCTGAGACAATGCAGTAGAAAAACAAAACCCGAATTGTAGGCAGCGAGAAACTAAAAGATTTAGGGATTCAAGAAGTCAAAACAAGAAACTGCTAATAACTTTCTTTTCTGTGACACTTAGGCTCCTAGGACCATACCAAATGGATTAAAATGAGAAATCTTATGAAATACATGCAAGGCCAACTTTGTCAATGGTTTCTGTAGATTCGACAGTAGAAATACTGAAGTGGAATGAATTATTTTATTTATTATTTATTATTTAGAAGTGAGTTTTGCCTGGAGCAAGCAAAGTTCAAGTACAAATTTTCAGGCCCCATACAGCATGCTGCTTCTGGTAGTATCAGCTGGGTTTCAGATCCATGAAATGGACACCCAGACATCACAGGCTCCGCCATCTGTCTGTGAATGTGACAAATAATTTTCCAAGTTTAACAGAAGTTGAAGGCATCGGTCATAGCAAGCAAAAGTTTGATGCCGTGACTGCCGGTAGCATGGATTTGTATCAAGTTCGGTGATTCCTCCATGGGCCCAACACTTTTGTTTAATTCTCTATGTAGAATATTTCTCTTTTTCACTTCAAAGTACAAGTCCATGTACTGTAAAGCAATAACAAGGATGCTAACCAAATACATTTTAAAAACTGATCACAATATTTACTGACACATCCTCCCAAGGCTCTTTCTAGGATACCTTTGGCTGCAGTTTATTCTGCAGTGTGTTATATGTGAATGAATCCTTGGACCCAGCACAACGTTCCAGTGTTTTTGAGTATAATGATTCACAGCAACAGTTTTGAATGCAACACGAGGTCCTAAATCCATTCACTGTGTATAGAAAGAGCTGGATTTTGGTAAGAGAAGGCAGAAGCTGAAAGAAGTCATAGTTTCCGTAGAACTTGTTAAAAGTAACATTTCAAAACAGGGAACGGATTCTTTTCTGCTAGATTTCTCAGCTCTTACATATTATGAGAATATATGGAAACATAATATGGAAATATCCGTATTTCCAAGTCTGAGCTGTTATCTGAAACACAGCCCAGCAGGTGATCAATTCAGGCAGTCTTATATTTCTATACACACATGCATTGGATAGTATATTGGTTCCTGTGAAGTCCGTGAAAGTTTTGCCAGATTTCAGTAAAATGATATTATTGTTCTATCTGCAAAAATTAAAATCAAACTCATAAAGTCATAAACTCATACAATTTTATACAAAAATGAAATTTTATTAAGACAAATTATGGTATGCAAAATGCCAACACTAGGTACTTGTTTTCAGGGGGAAAAAAGTCATAGAGGAGGCTGGAAGGACAGACGTTGCTAAAACTAAGGTTATGATGGGGACTGCTATAGTTCTCATTCCATAATATAGTGAAGTAAGGAGCTGTCTAAGAATAATTACAGAAGGGCAAAATATAAATGAACTGACCTCTTAATGTTTATTTTACAGTTCTAAAGAGTGATTTCCTACCATCATAACTTATTAAAAAAACCCCAATAAACAGCTGTTTGGTCCTAACTTTCTCAAAACTTTTTCCAATGATGACAGATAGATATTTGGATACACTTAGATGTTTCCTGGGTATATACTCTTCCAGCATAATCCAGGATGTTTTAACAACCTTGCTGATAGTCATAAAGCTTATAAAAATAAATAACAAAAAAAATAGAAAAAACTTCAAAATCATAGCTCACGACCCATTTTAGTAGACAATGTGCTTCGAACAGGGTCTTTTCCTTGGATCCTGACAGAAGATAACAAGGCAGGCTGTCGGTGACCGCATTTTCTCTACCCCATTGTTACTGCTTGATAAGAATGAATTAGGGGTAGAGTTGAATGAATTAGAGCTACCAGAAAATGCCCATAAAAGGAGAGAATGTTTTGAAGAGTGAGAATTTATTGAGGAAAAAAAGGAAAAAAAAAAAGTATTTTCCACCTATGAATTGGCCAGTGTAAGATGAACCTGAAATAACCAAAACATCAGAACAAAAATTCAGTACTACACGTATTCAAAGTATCATCCAACTCCTTGGAATTAGTCTAAGAAAAATGGGCATGCTGTTATTGTATGGATTTCTTTTTTTCTTCAGTTTTGTCACAGATGATGATAAAGATCAACCACTGCAAACTGCAAAGTCTGAGTTTTTCACAGAATTCAACACTGACTTGCAGAAAAACATTATGTTTTAGCAGTTTTCCTTTGCAACTCTTCAGTTTAATATTATGGAAATGTGAAAGCTATAAATGTTTTTTGGAACACGTTAGTAGAGTATTTCCCTGCTTTCTCAGGATTACTCGTCGATTATAGAAAATGATTTGTTCTACATCTCAGCTGAAGTTAAATAAAAAAACACCAAACAAAAACCCCACGTGGCCTTGGAAAGCTGATTTGAAGAATTTGTCCTTTTTGACATATATTTTTAAATAAGATCTCAATTAGAACAGCCCATTACGCAGCAAGACTTTTTCATTTTCACCCTCAGTCAGTCATAATGAGCCACACTGGTCTCTGTCATGGTCCTCTGTGCACACACTCCATCTAATTGTGCTCACCAGCCTATTTCAGCCGTATAACAGTCAAGTAAGAACATGTGCAGTCAGTTACACTTAGGAATAATGGGCCAGGTTCATCACTGAAGTCAGTGGGAGGGCATTTGGCCCATTAACTCAGAAATATAGGAAGTTTCGTTATGGAGTAGCCACTTTGCAGAACCAGGTAATCTTTCCTCGTGGTCTTTCCTCAAGGCCCACACGTAGCACTCATTAATATCAGATGGAAATCTCAAATCAAAAAGAAAATATTCCCCTTATAGGAATGGAATAGACATTGTTACTGAAAAGCCCAGTTTATCCACATTTGGCTGTGGTCTGAAAATCCCATCCCACTTACCAAATAAGCCGCGAGCAAATTGCTGCCTCCTCCTGCCTTATAACTTCCAGATAAGAAAAATGGAGATTATAATTTTAGCTCCCATGATTAAGATGGATGCATGGCATTCACTGTAGTGGGGATCTCAACTTCTCTAAAATTTAGCACAGTTTACCCAAAGCATCCCTTTATCCGCTTGATTCTTGGTTCATTTAGAGCCTGCTGCAGCAATCTGTCCCTATTCAGCAAAGTGCTTATGCATATACCTAATAACAACTCCATTTAAGCAAATTCCTGAAGATAAACATGTCTTTAAATGCTTTACTCAACAGAGGAGAAATCTAAGCTGTGTCTAAAATAACCAACTGGACTGGGATCTTACTTTTAAAGTATTTTCAGATGTTGAAAGTAAAATTATAATAAGCACATTAAGAATTTTTTTCAGTGTGCATTTTTTCTAACTAGCCTCTGGTGAAAACAGTATTTCTGAGTGGAAAAAGATGGCTTTTCCATAGTTAAAAGTGGTGGAAGCTGTATTCTTCATTTGATGCAAAACACCCTTCATAAAAACATTTTTCCATTATGATATTTTTAGATTTTTCATTTTAAATCTTTGATGGAAAAAGCTAATGTTAATTAGTACTTAAATGCTAATTAGTATTTAAACTGAATTGTAACTACTAGAATGCTAGAGACAAGGTAAATGATTACAGTGTTTGTTTCAGGGATAGGGAAAGTTTAGTTCAAGTTTAACTTGAGTTACTCACGTTTAGTTTAGTTTTCAGTTTTCCGTAGCAGATTACTGTAATGATAGGAAATACATCCCTTCTGTCAGAAGGCTGTCTGAGGACAAACTGATCCTCACCTAATTTAGAGGACATTGTCGTCCTCAGCTAATTTAGAGCACTGTAACATTTATAGCCTCCCATGGGAATTGATTTACATAACATAAATCCTTTGAGTCTATGGCGCAACCAATTCTTCACGGTTTTTTGTTTGTCTGTTTTACCAAAAATCCCAGCATTATTTTGAGTCAGAAGGCAGCTTGCTCTTCACTAGTATACGTTTTTACATGATCACACATTCCTCCACTTCTGACTCTTCTCTAATTCAAAATGGTTATCTTTTCCTATTACTTTCAAAGGCAATAAATTGACCCTAACTTCAGGGAGGAGAGGAAACAGAACAATGTCATTTGGAAGAAGATTTCTAGGCACCAAAAGCCTACCAGCCTTCCGGAAGTATTGGGAACTGGAAAATTACCTACTTTCAAAATATGTCTACACTTAATAGCAACATGCTGAATTTTCTAATCTGAGAGGTCCATTTCAGTCTAACATCTACTTACAGAAAAAACACGCACAAAGAATAGTCAGGCCCCAACATTTTGCAAACCATTTTACTATTCCTTCAAAAAAAAAAAAAAAGTCAGTTCTCCCTAGCAATGTCTCTAATAAAAAACAAAACCAAACACACACACACACAACCAACATGTTCACAAGGATTAAACTTTTTACTTTTCTACCACTCATACACAATGGCAATGGCATGTAACTAGCATAACTTCATTTGAATCATTTTATACCATCTATGGGCTTGTCACTGAGCATTTTCAGAACATAATTTTACATTGCTGAAAATCCCATTGTACTGGAAATAATAAGATGGAGTGAATCAGTGGTGGAACACACCCAGTGGAGTTAGACCTGGGAAACTCCAGCCTTTGACTTTAGTGTATTACATAAAAAATATTGTACCCTAACTTTTGGGCTTGATTAGGGGATATGAACGGGAAACGTACTGCATTAATGTACATAACCTCCTGTTTGGCAATATTGTTTGATTTATAGCATTTACGATCTGCTTAATGCCATTGCATAAATACATAAGTGTGCTGCTAATTTTTTTCACCAAGACATTTGCCAAAACTAAAGAACCTCCTGCTTGACTTCACAGGGAATGTGGTCTGAAAGCAGAAAGGAAGCATGAAAGAGGAAAACAATGTAGTTTTACTCTAATGGTTGCTCCTGCTATAAAACATACATAACTCTTTTGCAATCTCATACAGTTTTTATTGCTCTCAAAAAAAAAAAAAATCACTCCATTATACATATTCACTATACTAGAACTGACAATGGATGGAGCAGACTGGTTTCTTTCCCTTCAGTAATGTACTTGGTCACCTAAGAAACCCCAGCTAAGGAAGAAAACAGTCCTGACTTGGGCATGGGATCATTTTACATCCTGCTGCTTGAGATCAATGTCTTTACCTGGCTTGTAACAAATTGCGTAAGCCATGTCAGTGTTGAGTGTTTTTCAGCTTTTAACAACTTTACTATCCTCTCAGCGCTTTGAATTTCACCCGTGGTCATGTGCTGCTTATAGTAATATTCTGTCTTTTTTCCCCTGCAACTCCAATAGCTCAGTTAAATTTGGGGGTACCTCAGCCCCCTCCCTGCTAGACCTGTTGTAGCAAGACAGTGAAGGGGAACGCTGTAAAGACAGCTTCCCTTGAGTGCAGAAAAGACCACAAGCCCCATATCTGGATCTCCCCGGTGTGTGGCGAGCACAGGACTGGACAAACACCAGCCGGAGTGGCTGTACACCACCCCTACTCTGCTATCCAGGGACCAGGGAGACACGGGTGGATCAGTACAATGCAGAGCAACCTACGGTACCTAAAAATGTATGCATTTTATAAATTGCCCTCTGCTGTGAACTCTTCACCTAAATGGCTGGTGCTTTGAGGTCATTCTGTCTGCATGATATTTGGGTGCCTTATTATTTGCTGATGGGATAGGGAAAATGGGACTTGATTTTCCCAGCACTCACTGGTACAAATACAGGAGGCAGACAGATAGGCAGTCACCAGCAAATTGTGCTGATGTACAAGTTCTTCTCTGCCAATGTCACGTGACACAGAGGCAAGTCGGCTCCCAAAGAGATTTGGGGGATAGCAGAAAAGGCCTCCCCTCCTGCTGAAGGCAACAGCTGTTAAGGGAAGGAAAACAAGCACCCACCTGAGGAGAGGATGGGAAATTCCGATGGCACCAGTATGAATTAATCCAAGTGTGACTAATGAAATGACAGGTGATTTCCAGTACCATTTCACCTTTTGAGTCCACACATTTCTCTTTATCAGCTCATCCAAGCTGAAACTCAGCCTTGTCCCTAACTGGGGAGCAGCAAATAGACCGTCACCCTCATCAGGTTTTCCCTCCCTCGGCATGAAACCTGACATAGTGGTAGTAAGACATGTATTATAAGGAGCAGCCTGATAGCTGGGAAAAAAAAAACGAAGCCCCAGAACAGCTACTGAAATAAAAAGTTGCGGTGAATCTTCAATATTAAAGAAGAAGGGGGAAAAAAAAAAAAAAGAAGAGTAGCCCCCACCTCTGCAAAGCCAGCACTGGACACATATACATAGACATATGGAGCACAAGCTTCATTTTTTATGGTTTTCTTACCTTGCCTTGGGAGTCCTAAAGTGGGCAGAAATTCTCTGCCAGATTCTCCGTAGGGCACTGATCATCTTACTCCTGTTTTTCCCTTTCACCTAGGCATGCATGAGCTACCTTCTTGCATGACGTTATGAATTTCTTCACCGAAAGGGTTGTCAAGCATTGGACCAGGCTGCCCAGGGCACTGGTTGAGTCACCATCCCTGGGAGCATTTAGAAGATGTGTAGATGTCGTGCTTAAGGACATGGTTTAGCGGTGGACTTGGCAGTGCTGGGTTAACAGTTGGACTTGATGATCTTAAAGGTCTTTTCCAACCTAAATGATTCTATGAATTATGAGCTTAAAGGCAAACGAGATACTGCAAACTTATCAACCATATTTGTGTGATTTACAAATCTGCTCTCTAAGTTCAACACTCAGTTATCCTTCAAGGGAATTTTATTTCTAACTGGGTATCAAACTATGTCATGATCACAGCTGAAAAGCAGTGCTTCAGTAAGAATTTCCTGCATATTTAATAAGAAGAGTCATGCCATTACCAGCACTGCAACAAGCTGCCTTGAGAAGCAATAGGACCGAGATACCAGCATTTTGCTGAGCAGCTTTTAAAGTTGAACAGTTCACAGCCATGTGTGCATAAAACAATACATTTCATAAAAATTAGGCATAATGCATAGAAAAATCTGTCATGAATATTCTTACTTGTTTTCAAATTAAGACAGGCTGGCCACAGTCACGTCATTATTGAGTGTGTTTTGCGGAAAGATGCGAGCAATCAACTTTTCATAAACCAATGTTCAAGAAAAAAATCATTTCAAAGTCAAATGTATGAATATTGTTTAAAATCAAATGGAAAATGTGTCGATGCAAATATTTGAACAAAGAATTCCTTGGGTTTTCTCCAATCAAGAAGCAGGAATTACACACAATGTATCTGGCTAAATGCATTCAAATAATAGCTCAAATTTTGAATATTCATGGCTAGTCATAACATGAATAATCCTCATGTTGAAAAAAAGAGAGGATCTACTTCAGAGCAGTTCTGTAAATTAAAAGAGCAAGAAAATTCACCAGGGAGAAATCATATTCTTTGAAAGTACGTGATTTTGCTCGACCACTTAACTAACCTAAAAAATAGGTATCTACTTTCATTTTCTGAGTTTCAGACTAGAAACATTCTTTTTTTGGTTTGATTGTGGTTTTTTACTCTTTTCTTAATAATTTTTTGTGTTGTCACCCATTGCAGATAGTTGTGAACAGCTTGAAAATGTGCTTTAACTTATTCGAGGGATATAGAAGATAAAACTAATTTACCCATTTAAAAGAAAAAAAAGAAAAAAAAAATCACTGTTGCTTTTGAGATTGAGCCTAAGGATTTTAACTGATTGAATTACCCTTGAAATCTCCAGCTGAAATCTGTAAGGGAGGTAGTGAAGAAAGGAAATCCGGAGCCAACTTTACTCACAAGTCTTAGTCAAGAAGAGGCACCGATTCATCCAGATGGTGCACCGCATTCATCGCTGTGGGCCCATGAATTTCCAAGGAGCAGAAGAACAAAGAGCTCCTTCTCACCACTTGCATCTTTGCATTTCTGTGCTACTTTAAGATCATTGTCTTCTCGAATTTTCTGCAAAGTGTGATGCACACCTGCGGAGTAGAGAACAAGATAACGCTAAGCATGCACATACTGTCTCGATTTGCAAAATCCAAGACTTTCATACGCTATGAAGAAACTATGCTGAGGCCCCTGTGACACACTCAGGGTATTTAATGTCACGCTGCACTCATTGGCTTCTCGCTATTCAACTTCCATACCTGCTTGAATTTTCATCCTAGCAAGCATCTCTGCATCGATAGGGAGCTAAATCAACCATGCATTGCTCTATGAAAACCAGTTTCTTGCTTGCACTCTTTTAAGGGTCTGTCTAAAATCAGGTTTTAAAGACAACTGGCAGCTAACATTAAAAATCATGCTAAAGACAAACATCTGACAAGATACAGAAATACTCATTGTTGGATTTTCAGAATGATTTTCAGTTTGTTATCTGCTGTACTTGCCCAAGTAAAATATGACAATGTTCAGACATGTAAAAATATTCCATGGCTCATTTCAGCCAATTCAATCTAACTTTCTTGAAAATTTTCCCTAGTTATACATATTCCTTTATAAATTATACTGGTAACATCTTGAAACCCTATTTTATCCCAAGTGGCAGATATAGCTTTTAATTGAGAGGATTTATGGGGATGGTCAACACCGGGTCTCAAATAATAAGGCAGCAGTAAAGTTGATCACTTTTATCTTAATCCCATAGTGAAAGGCAGATGAGTTGAGTTTTTCTGTGGCGGTCTTTACACAAAATCCCAGGGGAAAAAAGGATGCAATTGTTCATGGTAAGAAAGGTAAATGCCGTACAATTGAATATTTTTTTTGCTATGGCATACATTTTGTATGGGTGACGGGTCCTTCAAGCGTCTAGAAGAGTCTGGTTCACACCAGCTGTGGTTTTTAGAGTCAGTGTTACTAGCTTGATAAGAATGGGACACACATCTATCCTCCTTCATCACTGAGGTTACTTAACTTTCAGTTATAATAAAGCCTCACCTTTGTTATAATCTCTGTCTCAGAGTTTTCTTTCATCAGCAGCACAGAATACTCCACATTTCACAGTAGGCAGCATCCATGCCATTCATTTACTGAGTGTTTATATAGTAAATTGAACACCAAACTCATACTACAGCCTAGGAACAAACAAAGGAGTTTTGGGTTCCATGTGGAACTTGTCTTAATCAAGTAGGCAGCATGAAGCAACCATTTACTTCTAACTTCTATGTCAATAAGGTAAACACCATTTGAGCCTGCACCCCAGTGTAAGCCTGAGTTTAGGGACACTGTTCCATGACTTTCCCAGGCAGGGGATGCTCAGTCTACTCCTCTGAAGTAATTACAGTACAATTGTTATCTTAACGTGTTTTCAGTTCTTTGAATGCAGTTGTCTGGATATTTTTAAGCAATAGTTTATTTTTTTAATGGGACTTTAAAGACAACTTAGGTCTGCATGGAATGTTTTGTTTGCATGCTGCTTATAAGGTTTTACATTTGGTAAAAGTTAATAACAGAAAAGTGGATTAAATCCAAAAGCAGGAGAATAAAAATACTTCCCAAAGACTTTGATTCTATAATTCAAGATTTGATGCACAGGACATCAAGTCATGTATCAAGTCAAGCTGAATTGTATTTGTTTATAAAGTTTTACAAATGTGTTAGATCCAGCAACAGTGATTTCAAGTTCTATAGTTAAATTTGTGTTAGAAAGCTGGGATATGCGTTACCATTAAAACAGACACTAAATTCCTGTTATCACTATACACAATTTAAAATCTTATCTAAATTTCATCAACGCTGTCTTTGCAGTAAATTATACTGGTGAGGGAAATGCAGTCATATGGGTTTATTGCTAGAAGGCTCAGAATACCTTTTTTCAATTTATTTTTTTAAATAGCTGCATTTACTGTTAAAGATGTTGATAAAGCGCCTTTTTTCTTTTAAAAAAATTGCAGTTGAAAAGGTTAGGAATTTTTCCCTACTGTAAAATTTTTACTTGCTGTCATGAAGAAATTTTTAAGGCAGCCAACAAGAATGTTCTAATTCTGTTGTCCCTGTTTCTCAAAATATCAAAATGATGTTATGTGCCTTGTTGTCCCAGATTGTCTGTCGGTAGATTGCAGGGCATAATAGATCATTTTATGGTAACCCAGAAATAAGGAGCTACGCGCTATCCTTGATTGTAATACCCATGCTACTGGTACCCCCTGGGTCATAGGACAGTGGCAGAACATAGAGTTTGGGTTGGATTAGCTCTATAAGAAAATATGTAAAATATTTGCTGCACCTTTGATATTCGTAGTGCCCCAAGAGTGCTAAATATCAGCCATCAGCACTAAAGATAAAGTGAATTTANGTACACAACAGCACAGTTTCCAACAACCTGCAGTTACTTAAATGCTATATATATATTATACATACATTTTTTTAATATATATATATATATAAAAAAAATATCATACATACAATCTTTATAAAGTCTATCCTCTCCCGTGACTAAAATACCTTCCTTTCCAGGCTGCCACGAGCCGAGCAGGCAGCTATGGGAGCCTTCCCTTCAG
>WAAD01016303.1:0-15897 GCA_013389945.1 Fregata magnificens
TTAAGCTCTAGACACTCCCTAACATACAGGGCTACCCCATGGCCTCTCCTGCCTTGCCTATCCCTTCTGAAAGGTTTATAGCCATCCATTGTAGCACTCCAGTTGTGTGAGTTATCCCACCATGTTTCCATGATGGCAGCTATATCACAGTTTTCCTGCTGCACAATGGCTCCCAGCTCCTCCTGTTTGTTGCCCATGCTGCATGTATTGATTGGTGTAGATGCACTTCAGCTGGGCTATTGATCACGCCTCCTTTTTGGGGCGAGAAGCACTAATTCCTACATGACCATTCTCAGGTGCTTCCGTGGTTTCTAATGCATCAATAACCCTTGCATCATTAGCGATTTCTAACAGAATTGGGGAATAAGCTTTTCAGATTTTTTAAGGGGAAGCAGAAACTATTATAAGATTCAATGTAGGATAGAAGTAGCATGATAATTAAGACTGGGTCACTACTTTACAGATAGCATAGGGAGAATTCATTAAAATCAGTAGTAACAGTGGGAGGAAGTCTTCGTTTTCACCACCATTTAACCGATCACTGTGACATCGACAGCAATATTAAAGGTCACTTACTGAATTAAAAGAGTTATTCTGATCTAGTTGTATGATTTCACACTGAAAGCTCACACTGTTAAACACATTACAAAGGGGTAACTATCCATGTAGCTGCCATCAAGTCCACAGCAAACACTAGGCAAATCAAATTAACTTAGCATATGATGAAGAAGTACTGAACTAACTCATGTGACTTTGCATTTGCTCTTTTAAGAGTGACACTGGACTAAAACCACAGCTCAGATAACACATGTTGACTGGCTATTCAGCAGTACCTTGTGTATGTCTAAACAGTGAGGTTAAAATATTTTGCTGAAAATGCTTGTATCTAAGTGTTACTGAAGGCACAGTGAAAATCCATAGCTACTCTTCACTTTACTGTTAGCAGAAGCCATTTCTAAAGTATAACTTTAATTATAATTAAAATACATGTATAGAAATTATCTCTGATAAGTCAATAAATAACTTCCTTAAATTCTTGATACTTGTATATGTATGGTCTCAGTTCCATTTAAACTGCAGCTATCATGGAGTACCTTTACTCCTCAGAGCTTACTACTGATTCCCCTGATCCATTACTAGACATTTGTCTTGTTTCTCTTCACCTCTAAATTCATCCAGGGATTTAGAGCAATTTCTTTTCTCTCACCCCTTGCTAAAGCTCTCCCATTTTGACTTCCACTGCAGTGACACTGCCATTCCACCCTTTTTTAGTAAACTTTTTATTCAGTTGTCTTGCAGAACCTCAGCTTTGTTTTGACAGTGTCACTGATGGTAATGCACTTGCAAAGTCATTTTCTATTGTAGCTTTTACAGGTCTCTACTGTCTCCTCTCCCTATTCCTAACTCTCTGATTGCTCCTTTAGGGGGTCTACATCATTCTCTCTTTGTGGCACAGTGCACTCCCAGTATGACCTCCCTGGGGAAAATCAACTTATGACACATTTTCACCTTCCATTTTTGTGGTGATGAATGAAAAACCTACCTTTCCAATCTCATATCATGACTTGTCATCATGACATTACCTCTGCTTGTCTGCTGTAATGTAAAATTTAGCAAGACAAAACTGAACTCCTAGCTCAGGTACTGAGGATGGATATTTTTCCCCCATTGTGAAATACCTTGGAAGATACTGGGCTCCCTCCACCCTGCAGGTGACAGCTCTTGGACTGAAAACCTTCCTTAATGCCTGCAATTGTAATCTGAGAGGATGCCTTGCATATTGTTGGGATCCTGGGTTGAACTATGCACCTGTTCTTCCCACATAGAGGTGTCAAAGATGCAAGAGGTTTATCAGCTCATGGGAGCTGTAGCCCAGACAGAGAAAAACATGGAGTAACAGGGCAATTAAATACCAGCCGTTTGGGAGTAAACCCACAATTTTCTGTCCAGCAATCAGAAAAGGTTTGTTACCAAGAATTTTATCTTCTGCTGTCTTGGTTACAGTAATCATTTCATCTTCACTTCTCCTTAGAGCAGACAGGTTATTGCCTCAGTTCCCAATGTCACTCAGTTCCCTTATTTAGTATATTCACCTCACAGACACCAGTTTCACAAATGAATTTCAAGATGTCTGTGAAACTTTTAAGGGCCTCCTACTTGTGAATTTAGGTTTCCGAATGTGTTCTTGGTTTGGTTAGCCATGCCGTCATGTGGGCATGGCACGTCCTCCCTAATGCATCTGTAAACCCACCCTCTCGACTCTTCCCCTCAGGACATCCCATATTACCATACATTCCCTCCAAACTCATGTTGTTTAACAGGAACACAGACTAAGTGCTGCTGTCTTCTTTTTCTTTTCTTTTTTTTTTTTTTTTTTTTTTTTTTTTTTAATGGGCATAAGATATAACACTCTTATAGAATGGTATTCTGTAAGAACTGCCTATCAAGTACTGTTTGGGTATGAGGGAGGCAGAATGTAACCCAAAGAAGCAGGTATATAGTCAGAGACTAAAGGGGAGTGGACATGTTGAGTAAGAAGGTGTTCTTATTTTATAAGCAGTTTTAATACTCAAATCTCATTTTAATATATTTAATAATAGCAATATTTGAAAGTCATTACCAGAATTTATGATGATTGGTTCAGATCTTCCACAAAGAATATGTTTGTACTACAAACTGGCAGTGACACAGTAGAATAAGTCCATTACAAGAAATCAATGTGCTTTTTTTAGGCATCATTACAGTCTTATTTTGTGTGTTTTCTCTTGTGTCTTCAGTAAATTAAATTTTTAAAAAATCACTCTGAAAACTCTTTTTTTTTCCCCACAGATAGTAAGCTAGGGTAGTTTGTAATGAATTGAACAATGCTGGATAAAAACAAAGCAGAAAGAAAGACAACACTAAAAACAGGCTTCAGATGAATAGATCATTAATACAGCATATCCATGTAACATTAGCTTTACACAACCTGTCAGCCTGCAGTTTGATGCATCTTTCAGATGCATCACACTCACAGAACATGAATCTTCTGTAAAACCTAGATTAAGACAACAATATGTGACATAATAGCTTTGGTAAATTGTTTCTTGTTCCCAGGGTGGTTTCTGGAATTGTGAGGATTAGTCCTTCACATCAAACATCAAAGAGGCAGGCACAGACAGAAAAGATAAACTCTGCCCCTTGTAAGCTTTTTCACGTCACTACTACCCATTTAAATTCCAGTTATGTTGACCAGAAGCAGGAGAGAAAAGCTTTAAATTGCATTATTAACAATAGGTTAAATCTTAGACTGCTGATTAAATAATTTCTCTGAGATAAAATCATAATAGGCATTGGCTCTATTTGTCTGACAGGAAACATGTCATTGGTAATGCTTTGTGTTGCCTTTAATGAGTCTGATTGTCATCTTCCAGCAGGGATAGCACAAAAGGCACCTGCAGGTCTGGGTGAATGGGATCACTTATCGATCAGGTTGTCAGCCCTGTCAAGCGTTCAGGAACAACTGAACAAGTACATAAAATCAATAAAATCTTGTATTTATGTGGAGGCTTCCCCGATCAGTCAGCTGATGATTGAAAATTTTGATTGAATTAGTTACACGCTAAATATAATTTCCAAAATTGTCTAGCTCACAATGTTCATTTTTAAAAACAATCAAGTTGTTGAATAGAATGTGTGATTTTTTGTTGTTAAAGAAAATAAGATTTTTTAAAATAATTTTGGCCAGCTTTATCTCTGGGTAGAACTGCAGCCTACCCAATTTTTTTTGTCCATGCAGGAAAATTACTTGTTAACTTTTATTTATTATTTATATTTAGCTCCTGCTCCCCATTCACTGAGAGGCAGCTCCATTTTAGCAATGATCTTTGCTACTGTTTAGCTGTGCTATAAAGATGAGGCTGTCGTAGAAAGACAGTAAGCAGACAAGTAGAGTGCCTCATCTTCCCTAAGAAAACTGCATACTTTCACATGAGCTCTTTGTGGTCCAAATCACCTTCCTGGGAATGGAGCAAGGAGAAAGGAGGGAGAGCAACCCCAGTGAGGATGTATAGCAGGAGGAACCCTCTGCTACCTCCAGCTCAGCCTGCTCCAGCAGCCAAGGCGGGGTTCTAGGTTGACGAATGCACAGTTGAGCCCTGGGTCTGTGAAAGGCTTTGGAGTTACTGGGAATGGAATAAATAACATTAAAGTAGCAGTTCTTTGTCACACTCTGAAGCAGGCTTCTTTACAACGGACAATTAATATGTTTATTTTTCTGTATGATGCAATACATTTCCATTTCTAGTCTTTTGTTTACTGTTATCTTTTCTGTTTTCCCTCTGTCAGTCACTGCACACCCACGTTTTATAATTCATTCACTGGATTTCCATTCACATCCGACCCTTCCCTCACTCCACTATTCATTCTCCCCAGGGAGTCACTTTCTCCTTACTACCTTCCACCTCTATCTTCTTTCTCATTTGTTTGCCTTATTTGTAGTCCCTAAACTCACAGAGGAATAAAACTAATCTAATTCAAGCCTACGTCCAAAAAATGGTTTATTCGATACAAATGTATTCTTTCTGCTATTTTTGACACATGACAATTTTTCTTTGAAGATGGATAGAATTCATGCTTAGACACGAAATGTATTACCAAGTTTGAAAGGCACAATCTTTTTTTTTTTTAAATCTTCAAGTTTTTATCAGTGCATCAGTCATTCCTGCGCTTTTACTGTACAAGCTTGTTCCACTATTGTGCCTTTGGAGTCAGATTAGTTCTGAATCACTTTCAGTAGGAGTTAATCAGTTAAAACTTTGCCATAGCTGTAGTAGCACGACCACCACAATGGGCAAGTTCACCATAATTGAAAGTAATAACATAAAATTTTAGCATCCATTCATATATCTGGTGGGGATAATAAGCATACTGCTAGGGGAAATCTCTTTCCAGCCCACATGTTGCTTGAAAAGTCCCTCCCCAGAAGCCTCCTGGATTAGCACTTCTTCCCAGCTGTGAAACAGAAGTTCAGAAGATCTTCAAGTCTTCTCACTCTGCAAAACCAGAAACCCCCAAATTCTGCCCTGTTCATGCAGGGACATGGCTTATGCTCTGATTCAGTGAGGAATCTTCATAGATACAAGACTGAAGTTGTCCCAAGTCCTAGATGTCTGAATTTTAGAAAATAACACAGTGTTTAACGGAATGTTATGTGTCTAAAGACTGCAGATGTCATTGTAAATGTTGTTTGAAATTTAGACTGGGTTGATAGTAATGCAACTGTGGCAGATTTAAACTTTTTAAAGAAAATTTGGAGAGTTCACAAGATGTTCTTGACGATGATGAGGCTGTGACTGTAGAGTTCTTATCTGATGATTAATGAGAACTCTAAATTAAAACTCTTAATTACACATCTTTACTACAACAGGTAGATTAATGCACAGTAGAAGTAGTTGGTGGGGGAGGAAGAGCAATCTCTAAGGATGCTTACATGAACTCACAGGCAATTGTTTAGAATCAGAATGTTCCAGGGCACATTACTCTGCAGCCTTTACTGGAAATAGTAATAGGGATACAGCTGAATCTTCCACAAACAGCACATTTCACTCGAATTAGTGAGAATTTTGCTTCTTTGGCAAAAGCAGGAATGAGATCGTGGGTTTTAGGTTGCCATGGCCAATATAAAAAGCAGCATCTAACTGCAAATGCATAGCCAGGTTTCTGATGAAATGTGTGCAGTCTAATGTTAGCACAAAGGAAAACACTTGTCATCAGTGTCATTGATTTGCTGAAGTACAGCATGAGTGCTTTTCTTCCTTCCTTGATCTTTCCTACCCAGTGGTGTTATATCTGTAACATCCTCTTCCCCTGTATTTTCTGATTACCACGTAAGACTTTTTCAGAGAGTTTCCGTGACTTCTTACCCATAATGAGTCTTCTCTAATCTAGACTACCATTGTTTGGAAGCTGAACTGATACATCGATCCCAAACAACAAGCATCTGAAACTACTGGGGCAAAAATAGTTTAAATCAAGATATATTCATGGCTTTTTAGTTTATTTCATCTTTGTTAACATCTCAGAGAACCAGGCAACAAGAGTTGTACACAAGCAGAAAGTTCTTGCCCTCAAATCTGTGGTCTGTACCTTTACACTCAGTACATTACCTTTACTCTCCCTCAACATACCTTTAGACATAGCATTTCTGTTCATCAGTTTTTCTTCAATAGTTCCATTAAATAGTGGGACCAGAAACGGAGCATAGCAGCTCTGAAAGGTGATGCCCTCTCTGCCCCAGTTTTACACAGTCTTACAAGGCAGTGCATATAGGAGCATCATGCCGTAAGCTCCTGGCTAGTTTGCTAACACTTCTCCCTCCTGCGGCAGACAGCTATAAATTGGGGAATGGCTGTGCTCTTTATTTCCTCTCAGTAGGTGTCTGTAAATCAAACTCAGCAGGTATCTATCTCCCCCATTTTCATATGACCCCAACAGTTGGATCTGTTAATAGCCCTTAACCTCTCCAGATCCTCTTTAAACGACTGAATAAAACTGAGGAAATATTTTAATTTTCATTGCTATAAATAGACTGTAATTACCAGATACACAGATTAGGAACATGTCCCCTGAAAGACTGCTAACAAACTCTCTTTCTTACAAGTTGGGACTTTCATGTTAACACTAGGATCCTGTTTGTTATGACTTTGAAATTCTGGTGTTAAAATGTTTTATCTTCCAACACATTTGTAAATTATTTTTGACTGTATTCTATTTATTTCTCTAAGATTCCAGTAGTTATGTACAGGAATCAGAATTTATAACTTTACAGAATGTGAGCTACCATTTGAATTTTAAAACAGCTTTTCATTATCAAAGCAGTTTCAAACTAAATGAGAAAATAGACTCTAGCAGACACTGTCATATAGATTGCGAGTTCCTACGTATTTTAAAATGTATGAATTGTGACATGATCCAGGGAACTTTGAAACCATATCAATTATTTTGCATCTGGCATTGAGCACCACCTGCATAATGAGAGAGCAGAGGGCTTGATGATTTCTGAAACTCGTTTCGGTGAATAGTCACATGAGTGCATTGTATTGTTCTCCAGACAGATGGAAAGCTAGCAATGTCCCAGAATTCAAAAATGACTTGTATTGAATCTTGGCTTATATTTTGCTTTGTTTGTTTGTTTTGTTACTTTGGCATATTATGATATATCGAAAAGCTGAATATTTTTTCTAAAGAGCAACTTAGATTATATACAGCTACATCCTTCTTTCTACATGCAGTTGGGCTGCCCCAGGAGAATTGAAAGCAGAATGTGATATACACTGTCTGAAAGGGCACATTTTAATATCTCCAGTTTCATTGTTTATTAGGTTTCAAAAAAGTTCTGTAGCCAAATAAGTTAATGTATGCAAACATTTGGCTCTTTCGACACTCTCCAAAGACTTTTATTTGCATCAGAGCAGTTTTTCTAAAAATTTGCCCCAGTATAGAAGATCTGTTTAAGAAAAAGACAAGGGCCAGAGCTGGCACAGTGAAGTTAATATTCCTATTGGCAAATGGTGATTCACATGCTGCAAATAACACAAGCTCTTAACATCAGAGTATCAAAACTCTGCATCACTAAATATACTTGTACATAACTTAAATAAATATTTGTGCATCATTTCATAGTTCAAAAATCATCAGAAATAATACAATACTGATTGACAAAGACTACTTTCGAGCAAATTCATTGCAGCCTTGATTTTCCACTGCTAAATACTTTGGGTAATCATTTACACCAGTGTGAGGCAGCTGTTATAATCTGACATCTTGCAGATTATATCACACCTGTGTGAAAGTGTAATAACCTTTGTGTCAGTGTAAATATTACGTGCAGGCCAGAAGACACTTGATTCTTAGCTTGTGAAGCAGAACCTTCACCTCTGTCAAACCAGATGGGTGCCCACAGGTGAGTCAACTGGAGACAACGACTGAAAAGAAGGACAATGCTGCAACTGCCTGCTAAGAAGGAAGTGTAAGGCCTCGCTGTGTAAGGAGTCTGTGTCATCTCCTGGCAGTTGTAGGTGTGCTAGAGCTACAGACAATTGCCTGCCTTGAGGTCTTTTGTCTTGGGTGTTTTCCCAGGATATTTGTACACCTAATCTCTTAAAAATATTGATTTAATTATGTTACTGCTATGTTAGAGGAGACAATAAAATTAGCTTCCCCTGGCATCAGCTTCTGAAAAGTTTTGGCCCTCCAATGAGGAAGTGAATGACCATTTCAGTGGAGGTGTACATACAAATGTAAATTTTTAAAAGTAGGTAAAAAGAGTGGACTCACAGAATCACGTGGGTTTGAAGGGTTCTCCAGAGGTCATCCACTCCAGCCTTTGCTCTGAGCAGGTTCAGTAAGATCAGCTTGCCCCGTCAAGTACTGAATATCTCCAAGGATGGAGTTTGCACAACCCTCTAGGCAAGCTGCTCTAGTGTTTGACCACTTTCATGCTAAAAAACACCCTTCTTATATTGAATCAGAATTTCCTATGTTTTGTCTTTTTCTCATTGCCTTTCATCTCTCCACTGTGCACCTCCATCTTCTCTATACTTTCCCAATAGGTGGATGTAGACAGCAGCAAGATCCCTCATCAATCATCTCTTCATAGGACTAAACAAACCCAGTTCCCTCAGCCTCTCCTCATACATCCTGTGCTCCAGCCCCCTGAGCAGGTTGATGGTCTTTGCTGGACTAGCATCAGTATAGAAATATCTACCTTTACCAGGGAGCCCCTGACTGGACACAGTATCCGTCTGTGGTATCACAGACGCCAAACAGAGGGGAAGGATCTCTTCCCTGACACTGCAGACTCTACTCTTGCTAATATGGTGGGCCACCTTTGATGCAAGGGCTCATTGCTGATCCATGCTCAGCTTGTTGATGACAAGGATCTCCAGGCCTTTTTCTTCAGAACCACTTTGCAGCCAGTCTGCCCCCGGCTTATACTGGTGCATGGGGTTATTCTTTCCCAGGTGCAGGACTTGGCATTTGCCTGTGCTGATTTTCATGAGGTTCCTGTCTGCCCATTTCTCCAAACTGTCAGGGTCCCTCCCCTCTGAATGGCAACCCAGCCCTCCAGCACATCAACCACTCCCCACAATTTGTTAGCATCCACAAACTTGCTGAAAATCTGCTTTGATTTGATATGTCTGAAAACATTTTGCAGAAGAAATCACCTGCAGGGGAGAGTGAAGCACAGATGTGTGCATTTGTTAAACGTCAGTAGGCTAGTGGTCAAATCTGGACTAAACTCTAGCCACCTTTGAAGTGAACTACAAGATTGTCTGGCAAGATCCCTGCTGGGGCTAATGAGGTGTACACACTTGTCCAAGGAGACCCTCACTTGATGCAGAAGGAATCTTCTGCTAGAGCAACTTTTGATCCTTCTGACAGGTAAAGATAGTGGGATGTATTTCCTAAGACCATTCTCCACTTTTCAGTGTTGTTATATAAAAGTAATACATTAATTTCTTGGTAGGAATCACTCTTCTTCTGCCCCACAAAAATCTGTCAATTTCCTGAATAGAAAGAGATTTGTCTTCCTTAACTAGCTCTCTCTTTTTTTTCCCAGCTAATGTAAAGTAGGTATAGCACAAAAATTATAATTGAATCAAGGGATTGGACAGTTCTACAAGATGTTCTATATTCTAAAAATGAGATCTATTTTGGATTTTCTTTTCTTATAAGAAAGAATCCTTTCTCCTTGCCTGAAAAAATGTTGCCTACTTTCTCCACTCAAAATGAATTTTTACAGCCAACTTATAAACCTTGAAAGTAAGGTGTTAATAGAAGTAATGGCTGACCTTTAACTGGAAGCAGAACAAATGGCTTATCTGTAACAATCAAAAAGATTTAAAAGCTCCTTCAGATACATATGCAAGTGATTTATTTTTGATATGTACTAATTAAACATGAATTGAATAGATTTAAATTGATTGGACTGACTTTTACTGATAGAATTTTTCTTTTAATTATCACCTACAGTAACAATTTATTTAACATCAGATGCTATCCAGTGTTTTGAATAGGATGTAAGTAACATCTTCCAAAAGATGTAGATTTCCTAATGACTTTTTATTGTCACTACACTTGCTGTCTTTCACTTTAATGCCTGTGTGGCCTGATTTTCTTCTCCCTGTTATCATTTTCATTGATTTGAGAAAAGAATCAAAACTTTTATTAATAAGAAATGAACAATGAGCTAAGTGAACCCTTTGAGTTCAAGCTTCAAGATTCAGATCCAATATAAGAACTCCCCCAGAATCAGGGTATTTAGATTTGGGGGCTGTGAATAGGATTCATCTCTGTTTTGGGGGACAGTCCATTTGGAGGACAGTTTGTGTAATTTAGCATATCTGTGCTGTTCTCAACAGAGTTTTGGTGACTTATCTCAAATGGAATGACTCTTAAAACTCTCACATCATGTAGGCTGATGGACCAACATCATAGCACCTAACTTTCATCTGTCTGGCTCTGGGAAGAGAGTTCAGATGAGCTAAATTACTAAGGATTGTAACCCTAAGCTATCTAGATGTGTCAACTCCTTCTTCTGGTCCAGGTCCTACACACTCCCTTTCATAATCAATGGAGAGAAATAACTATTACAGAAACAGGGATATTTTAGAGTGTGATTCATCTGGCCCATTTTAGATGCATATTTAAGATGAAATTAATTGCACCCAATAGCCATAAAGTGAATTTAGATTATTAGTTTATACATAGATTTCTATAATCTATCTGTGCTTGGTCAAGTAAATTTCAAATTTTGCTTTAGGTGCCTATAAGTTATTTGCAATATAGACTCAGGCAATTTATATTCAACTGAATGTCAACAACCAGATTTTCAGAGGTATTTCAATCCATCAGAGTAGTGTTAGATTCCCATTGTGATGTTCAGGCACTTAATTAAAGGTGAATTAACCCCCAACTTTCTGAGATGCTCTGGAAAGTAGCATCATGCCTGCATTGCCAAGCACACAAATACATTTGAAAATTGAGCCCTAAGTTTCCAATTTACTTTTGAAAGAAGGTTGTGTCTGATGATACAAAATTTTATTCCAACTTCTAGTATTTCCCTTTCTTTTCATTTAAATATTTTACATACCACCTACCACTAAAGCACGGTTAGAGAGACATAAAGACAGTGGCTGTAGGCAGTTTTGAACAAAATCCATTTTTTGTGCAACTGAGAACAGAATGAAATAGCATTACAAAATATCCTTCCTTAGTTTCAACCACTCTCACAGCCTAGTAGAAGGGTACGAGATGTGCACAGTGACAAGGAAACAATTTCATAATATGGTAGAGTAGTCCAAGACTCTGTTAGATATGGCCTTCATTTAGTGTTCAAAATGAAATATAACTCCTTTCCTGTCATTGAATTGTTGTCATTGACATCAATAATTTTAATAATACCTTCTGGTAAACTTTAATTCAGTATTTATTAAAACAAATGTATTAAGTTGAGGTTTTGAGATATTGTGCTGAGACAGATGTCATTTCTGCAAAATCCATTAAACTAGTTAAATCACTATATGTAATTATTAAATGTAATCATTATAATAAAGACTGGCCCACTTGGCTGTCTTAGACTTCTAAGAATGACCTACTACAAAATAACTTTAAATTGCATGCCCTGGTCTCTCAAAATGCAGACATGAACAATTTTCTACTTCCTAAGCTAAATAACCTTTTCTTAATTCTGTAATGAGCATTCAGATAAATTGCTCTTATATAGCTCTTTTCATTTCTCTCTGGTGTCTGGGAGAGGTGACTTGTGGCTTTCAAATGGGAATTACTTTGCACCCTGAAATACATTTTAAAATTCTTAGACTTTTTTTTTTTTTAATTCTTTTATTTAAATTGGTTTTAGTATAGGAAAAAGTCTATATAGCCAGGCTAGCATCTGCAGTATTCTGCAATACACAATGGCAATTGTTTTCTATGGGAAATATAAGTTACTATTTCTTGGTTTAGAAGATGAGCAGGAGTGGTATTAAAATGGCAGAACTATTGGTATGATTTCTGGCAGCAGGTGCAATTTGCTGTGATTGCAGACATTATAGTCATTTCAAAGCCAGGCCCAATTTTACTTTGCTTTATAGTGAATGAACACAAGGAGCTCCTTACCTTGACCCTTCCCAGATGTTTCTGTTCCTTTGGCTTAGAAAATTTTCCGGACAGCCGGTTTTTAAATTGTGAAGAATAAAGGCAAAGAAATTAGGAAAGGAAAAAGAAAAACACAAAATAGCCAGTGTGGTGTTGAGACTTTTTTCTACCTGTTGATGTCTCTTCCCCGTGCTCTTTTCCTAGCTCTGCCTGCCTTTACTGGAGGTGTCATTCATAAGCTCTGAACTTGCTTGAACTCTGACAGAAACTTGCCATCTTCCAAAGCATTTTCACTAGACAAGTCCCCCAGTAAGAGCAGAGCCACTTGAGCCTTGTGAGTGGGCTCTTGTGAATATGCTTCTCTTGACATGGCCTAATGAATAGCCGTCGAAGCTTAGAATAGACTTCCTCCTGCGTCATCATGGTAATTGGACTGTGGTAGTAGTCATGCTGCAGATCTTTTAGTACAGTGCAAATGTGATCGCTGAAAGCTTTTGAATCAGAAATACCTTGGATTACTTGGAAATACTTGGTCTTAAAATTCCTGGGCTCCAGGGGTTTTGGAATAGAGGTTTGTTCTCACTCCACTGGAGAAAGGAAGGTATTCTGTGAAATTCTCTATCTTTGAAGCATGTGGAAGAAAAATATCTCATGGAGCTGTTTTATTTAAATGTCCTTTACTGTGAAAGAGGAAATTTTTTAAAATTTTTTTTTCCTTTGAAAGATATGAAGAAGTGAGGTGTAACTTCAGACTATCAAATATTAGTATTTATAATGAAGCTACAAAGTAAGCTCTATCAAGGCAACTTTAACTACAATAAAATATATAATTTCCCATACATATGTGGATATACTTCCCATTACAATCAGTGGGAGTTTTAAATTAAGACAAAATATATATAATTACCTTTAAAAAAAAAAGAATTAGGACTAGAAATGTTTTTCTACCAGAGGTTTAAGAATAAATATAAGATCTATTGTGATAGAGAAGATGGGAGAAATATTAAAAAATAGTTAATAATGTATCATTAATGGGTTATCCAGCAGATTAAGAATTGGATACCAGTCTCCTAAACAAATGCCCTGACCATTTTTCTGGCTTCTGTTTTGGTATGATCTCTTTCCCGCTCTTCCTCTCCCTTCTTCCCTCCTCCCCTCCCTTCCTTTGTTTGACCATACTGGATTTGAGAAAAAAAAAATGTTTTGAATCTAATACACATTGAAAGTTTGTATTTTCATTCATAGTCATTCTCCAATTATAAATGTTTTCTCAAAAGGCATACTTTAAATATAATAAGGCCATAATCTTGCTATGTCCTTATTAATGTTAAAAGGAAGCTTTAAGCAATCGGAAACAACAGAAGCTGCCCACTATCAGCAACACCATCAGACTAGGGACTCTACTGACTTGTTTACAAAACTTATTTTCAGAATAATTAGAGTATTCTTAGGGAAAAGAAGGGATTTGCAGCAAAACTTGAATTTATAAGAATATACAAATAACCAACCCCTCCTGTATCCACATGAGAAAAGTTACTTTGAAAATACTCTCTGAAAGGCCTGTTGTTCTCAGCAGAGAGCTAGATGATACTGGCAGGTCCCGGAGCAAGGATTTTCCAATTTAGCCTGTGGATACGCTATCTGCCTAGGGAAGAAAAGGAATAGAAAATGCTGCAGGACGGTGTTGAATGTGCCCATGGGACCATACTGTACTGTGAGGTGTAATGCAAAAGACCATCTAGATGCATAAACAGAAAGATTAGAAAACGTGGGGAAAGTTATTTTTCTAGAAAGGGCAAAGTGGGGCAGATATCCCAAAACCAGTGAAGCCATGCTATGGGGACATGTGTATTATTGGTTCTAATCTAAAATATAAACAGGGATTCCTCTGAAAGTTTGATAAATGTCATCCTGAGAAGTTGTGGGCACATTATGAATAAGAGCCATTGTGAAGGTGGTAAACAGGAGTCTTTTGGTCTTTTGGTCTTAGATGGAGATAGGCTCTAACTGCTGAGAATTCATCTGTGTCTTTATAAACAAACACATTCAGTTTAACCATGTACTATTCATAAGTGGTTTGCAGTATGCACAGATATTTTAGGAACATTTTAACTATCAAGTGGTACATTACTTACTCCTTGCACAGTGTTGAATTTCTCATCCTAGGCTCTAAGCAACTTGCCCTGGTTTCCTGTATTAACCACAAGGTCATCTTTTCTCTTGACCACAAAATTATTTTTCCGGTCTCATATGGGTATTTCAGGTCTTGTTCAATTATGGCTTAGATGCGTGCTCACTGAAGAAAGCAGCTGGAGCAGTTTGATATTTTACTTCCCATCAACCAGAGAATGACACCTCATCAGCTCTGGCAGGAGAAAAGAAGTATGAACTTTCCTCATCTGTTTTAGTATGAAGCCCAGAACTTAGCTTAAGCTAAGGTCCTATGACATTTTAGTTTATGCTACTGGTCTTTACACTGAAGCAGCTTAAGTGTGTTCAGACAGTGCAACCTACAGCCAGAGGCAGGGGTCTGTAGGAAAAATTCCTTAAACTGCTACAGTCATTTCTGAAGCAAATATATGCCTAATCCCTATGCCAGGGCACACATCCCTGCATTTATGCAGATTTTAGGCAGTCTAAATAAGTGTCTGCTTTTCCTTTCCTCTCCCCTGTCCTGTTTGAACACAGAGGAGCAGCCTGCATTCAGCTTTTGCTGGTTGGCCTAATGGAAGAGAGAGAGAATGGATGTGAAATCTTGTAACTCTCTGCCAAGGTCTGTAGATGTGGTGGAAACTGTTCATACCTTCTCCTAACGTCCTTCCAAAGCCATAGAGCAAACAAGGGCACACAGTGCAGGTTCTGTGCGTCAGTTGCAGAATCCAGCCTTAATAGCTGTAAAGCTTTCCATGCATAAATGGTGCCAAACAGAGTAAAATATTAATGTGTGTTACTGTGAATAATCCAGAAATGTCATCCTGCAACCTAAGAAAGTGGTTTCTCAGTTGTTTCCTGTCCTTCTGTAGCATCGGAACAATTGCTGTGCTACATAAAGCAGATGAAGTGTTGCTTTGTGATCTCTAACTACAGATTTTCTGCCTCATGGCACAAACCTTGCAAGGTGCATTGCTATGCAAACTATTGCTGTGATGAAATGTCCTTTATTACATAGTCATTACTGGTGTCATATGATCTTTAAAAAATAACTGTGTTATGTTGTCTATGACTTTTCAAGTTGAAAGGTTTTCTGGGATGTGTTTGGTCCCTGTGGTGCTACCACTTTCAGCCTGAGAAAGGCTTTAAAATCAGAATTTTTAAAAGGATTCCTGAGAATCCTTTAGAAGCACTTGATTTTAAAAAGTGATGTTACCCAGCTTCAGCAAATGGGTCTCCTTTCAGGTGACTCAGGTTGGAATACACAATCACAGACCACTCTTTGTGGTGTTGTCTCAGTCAAACCGTGGCTGTACTGCTCGAAGCCAGTTACCAAAGAGGTCAAAGGCACTCTTCTCTCAGGTGGTGGAGGCGGTGTGTGAGTGAAAGCTTCTCCCTGCCGCTGTGTAATAATGAAACAAGGACTTCTGGTTATTACAACTTTCATGCATGTGGCATGCAGAGTGACCTGTTACACCACATACTGCCACATAAGAAAGATAGTGTGTCACCATGACTATTTATGGCCTTCTCAGTAAAAATATGTATTCAAAGTTGTCTGTTTCTTTAGAAAAGGTGTATTTCCTCTGACTTGTCAAATGTTGTTAA
>WAAD01016304.1:4519-25507 GCA_013389945.1 Fregata magnificens
AAAAGACTGCTAGTCTTCTAGAAGGAAATTATTTTTTAGTGATCAAAACAAAATATTCATGATTTAACACCTTACAATATGTTGATAAAGGCTTAGGTTGCTGATTTAGCCACACGCGAATGTTTACGTGCAGACCTTTTAAACCAGAATGCAGTCAGAATTTTGTAACTTGTTTGGATTAAGAAAACTTGATGTAATTTTCATGCATAGTGTTATGTTGAGTGCTGTTAGCCTTGTTACTAATGCCTCTCAATGTCTAGTGAACCAAACTTTATGACTGTTAAGGCTGGCTGATTGTGAAAAATGCCCTTTTTTAATAGGAAAAATGCAAAAGAGGGCATGTAAGTTAAACTCCTTGACTCTTCCTTTAACTAGGTCATATGAAGGGAAATACATGCTCTATGTGTGGTAATACATTTATTACTTTAAGAATGTCATTAAAATGGGCTTGGCAAACAGAACAGTATTTGCCTAAGTCTGAGAACTGTTTCCCTGCCTAAGTTATTAATGATTAGCTTTACAGAAAAATCTTTCCCATATAGGATATTGCTCCTTCCTGTTTGTTCAGGGATGAGCACATGAGTCATGCAAAGCCTGGGTCCAGATTTCAAAAACAATTCAAGCAGTAGATTTCAGATCTCTGTAACTGCGGATATGCTGCCAGGAAGAAATTGGACAATAGAGATGCATTCATTCAATCCTGTTGCCTGTAGAAGCAGTAATCAGATGTTCTGTCAGAATTTCTGTGGATCTTTTCCTATTAGTCATTTAAGAATGAGTTTGTTTTTTTTTTTTTTTCCCCATGTCAGCATCTAAAGGCTGACATGGATGCTTCTGTGTGTGTGTGTGTGTGTGTGTGTGTGTGTGTATGTGTATACACACATAAAGATTTCCATGTAATTATCTGTGTTGTAAGACCCACTTTCCAAAGATTTGTTAATCATTACTGTCATCTCGTAGAATTAAAATGACTGCATAAAGGCAAATGTAATCCAGATTCATCTTGCTCAATATACATTTTTTCTGGAAACTTTGGAAGTGGGAAATGAAAAAGAAAACCAAGAGAATGACGATGCAGAACTTACGTACGTTGGAGACCTGGAAAATATACGTGAGGGACACATTTTTATTCAGCACAATGGTTGCTTAGTGATTTCTCTTCAGGCTGTTGTGTTTAGTTTTTGATAATTGCTACTCTTGTACCCCATTTTTAACACACTTCAATTCTGCTAGAAGGCCCCTCTAAAAGTTGGTTGCAGAATTTGAAAGGTATTAAACTTTCTTTAAGTTATATAATTAATGTGCTCTAGTCCTATGGGATGAGATTTCTCAAAGCACTTTCACTTTTTGTGCATGTACATTTTTTTCTATGTGCACAAAACTTACGTTTATAT
This sequence comes from Fregata magnificens, assembly GCA_013389945.1. Classification (NCBI taxonomy): domain Eukaryota; kingdom Metazoa; phylum Chordata; class Aves; order Suliformes; family Fregatidae; genus Fregata; species Fregata magnificens. The sequence goes on from WAAD01016304.1 coordinate 5,914, forward strand.
AAGCAAAGTCTGTAATTCTGTGCACAACTACCTGTCTGGAACAGTCTCTTATTCTTAGGTGGTGCTGCCTTTTCTGTCTGTGACAGCACACTTGGTTGCCTGTGCTGAGCATGAGCAAAGAGGACAACTTTTAAAGCACTTGGCTTCCTCTAAGGGAATTCTGTGTTTAAAAAGTGTATGCTGCTTTTTGTTCTTGTTTGTTTGGAGATAAGGTACTATTTTCTGCTGAACTACCACCTAATTCTGTCCCTTAAAAATCAAGGTAAGATGCCTGCACTGCGGTTGCATAAGGACCAAATTGCATTAGTGCTTGAGTTCTGACATTCTTGGGGCAAGGGGGTAAGGCCCCCTGAGAGACAGGGATGGTGTAAGGATGTTGTCTTGGTACACCGAAACGGTATGCTGATTTTGTATAGTTAAGTAGGACTTACTTTTCTTTAGCTCTTTTCAGATACAGCACCCTGCCTTTCCTTTCCATTCATTTTGCATTCACTCTGGCTCCACATCTTCTACGTGGTCTGTCCACTTCCCTGTGGGAGGAAGGGTTGAATTAGGCAAGTGGACTTTTCTACCTTGCAGCCTGCCAGGTGCAGACTGCCTTTTGTGGTCTTTCATGAATGTGGAAAACCTGAGTCCTTCAGTTCATTCTGAAAGAGTGAGGCAAACCCAAGCCATTAATCAGTAGTAACGCATTTTGCAGAGTAATGCAAATGTGTTTATAAGAAGCTCCAAGGTAAGGTTAAAAAGTGAGAATGAAGATGCTCTGGTCTAGTGAAGGGGAAAGAGTACCGTGTATAGTACTTATTCCTATCCTACATACAGCAGGCTGGTGTAATCTTGATAAGGAAGAGCTGATGTTAGATACCACCAAGATTCACAAACTTGTCAGCATTTTGGAGGATGCAGACTTTCCTCCTCTCACTAGCAATATCTCCAGATGGAGTTCTGCCAGATTCCTCTCCTGAGGTACTACTCAGATTCTTCTTTCCATCCTCAACCATCAGGTGTGGAGATACTGATTTTGTGTGTATGATCAGTACCTCCATAAAGAAATCAGATAAGTTTGTCTGCCTTACAGGTCCTTCATTTTGCTATGTACAGCAAGAAGGCTTAGTCTAGCTCACCAATGCACATAACTAACTGTTCATTCATTGTTTGTCATATATCTGCCTGACCCGTATGACCCTTATACTCAAAAACTGTGTTTTAATCCATCCTTGAGATTCTCTTCAAGTGAAGGAAAAGGGCTCCTTTTCTCTTTCCACTTTGTATTCTCTTACAGTTCCTTTTAAATTTTTGGTTTAGAGGCTTTTTTATAAAGAATTCTTCCTGTTCACTAGTGCCTGGCCTTTTCATAGTTAATATAGACACATCTTCGCACTGTAGTTTCAGAAATCTATGTATATTCCAAGCATCTAGAAAAAAACAGTTATGTTTGCAAATTTCACCAGTGTCCCATCTATTTTCTAAGGATGCAAGGGGTTGTAAATAGATTGGCTAAACTACTGAAACCTGGAGGAATGTTGTTATTTCGAGACTATGGAAGATACGATACAGCTCAACTTCGTTTTAAAAAAGGTAATTCCTGAACGTTTTTGTAGTTCACTGTTCATTTTAACTCTTTTTGAAAAAAAGTGACATGTTCTTTTTCATTACTGCTCTCATTTCTTAGGTCATTGCTTGTCAGAAAATTTTTATGTACGAGGAGATGGAACCAGAGTATATTTCTTTACCAAAGGTATGAAATGGTATAGTTTTATAGAAAGGGTTGAGTGTCTCTGAAGATGATTTGGGTTATAAAAGCTTATCTTAGAACAGAAGTTTAAAGAAGGTTTTATTGGCTTTTTTTTAATTCTCTGCTTTTACAAAGCCCAAAGCTAACCGTCGTAAGAAAATAATTCTCTTTATGTGTACACTTGTTGCATCTGGGGTCCTACAAGATTGCTTGCAGACATCACTGGAAATTTCTCTTTGTCTAAGCACCTTGTGCCTAATGATATGCCCAAATTCTGTTATTTAAAGATGGACTTGATTTCTTTCTTAAAATTGAGAAAAACATGCTTGGAAGGACAGTTGGTAGCAGTGCTCTGATATTTTGTTCTGCTGTGTTGATGAATCTGAGCTGTGAGGCTGCTCTTTCTGCAGGAGCTAAACTTAAATTCGTGATTATGGATACTGTTGCTCTTTGCCCGTCCACTCACTTGGTTCTGTTGGCAGTCAGCTTAGACTGCTATATTTTAGCCCAGCTACTGGAAATTGTGAAAGTGAGCATCACAATACTTTTTTTTTTTTTTTCTTTTTACCCTCTGCAACCTAGACTGTAAGCAATAGAGATGGATCAGGATTTATCCCAGCCTGAGTAATTTTAGAAGTGAGAAGGAGGATCTGGGACATGTATGGGAAATCACTTGAATTCAAAGAGCCTTCTCAGTTTTTAAATGTCTTGTGTTGTGCTTACTCATGACAAAGAAGCTTAAAGTTTTCCAGTGGTGACTGACAAGAAGGAGATAATGACACTGGCATAAATGTGTGGATTGTCATTTGGCAGGTGAAATAGCTTTATCTCAATAATATGTGAACAGTGACCAAATGGCATGTATTTGTTTTCCTCAACTCTGGTATACTGAACCCTCTGAAGAAAGGGGATCTAGGAATGCCATGAGTAATAACCAATGTGGTCTCGGCCTCAACATGACATTTTTTTACTGTAATGTAAATTGAGAGCTGTGAAAATGAATTTCTAACAAAAGACTTCTTACAGGCAGTTTCCTTGAACTTTCAAATCACAAAACAGATTTAGTTCCATCTTTGGTTGAACTGCAGGTTGTTAATTACTACATTCTACAAATGTCTTTTTTTAATTACAATATTTCTTCATATGAGAAAATAGATGAGGTATGGAACATGTTCAACTTGGCTGGATTAACTGAAGTACAGAATTTAGTTGATCAGCGATTACAAGTAAACAGGAAGAAAAAAGTGAAAATGCAGCGAGTTTGGATACAAAGCAAGTTCCAAAAACCATTGCTGCTATCTCTGAATAATCCTGAAGAAACCACCGAAAGGCAACCTTATAGATAATTGTACCATGAACTCCAGAAACTGAAGCAAATTTGAGTACGTATATTTCCTATAAATCTTGTGTTAGCCACTGAAAAGGAGAAATATATTGAACTGAAAACCTTTCCATGATTTTTTTTTGAAAATGTATGTGTGTGAAAATGATCTGAAAAAAAAATGAAGGCATTTCTGACGTCTGCTTTATATGTAATAAAGGGATATGCATTAATCTATTCATAACTGTGACCAGGCACTATTTTACTTCCTTGAATATGAGTACTCAATAAGTATAAGCATGTGTCTTGTTCCTGTTGAAATTCACAGTATGTAAAAGGTTTTAGGCTGAAGCATAATTGTTTCAGAGATTTAGAGAAACAGAATATCTGTTCTCACTATCACTACAAGCTGTGCTGTGTTAATTTCTGAGTCATGTCCCTTTTAACCACTGTGTGTCTTGCAACTGTATTTCCTCTTTGGGGGGAAATTGCTTGGTGCATAAATAATGAAGACAAAATCTTTTTCTGATTTGCATGTAAGTTATCATTTCATACTAACTGCATGTGATATGCATAGGTATCAGATTAGTCAGTGATTGGCATACTCCACTGTGACTGACTTATTCCTCTGGGGTCTCCACTTTCTATCTACATGCTCATCAGAAACATGCTAAACTCAAGTTTCTGTAACAGCTTAGTGACACATACATTATATTTAAAGTGCCATAGGTTGTAAACTGAACATCATGTAGAAAAGAATTACCAAAATGCCAAAACAGTGCTGAAACCAAGTAGTTAACAATTGCCTGGATAAATACAAGCATTATTTTTATGACATGTCAGATACGCTAGAGGGAGGAGCAAAAAGAGTAGTCCAGAGTACATTTTATTAATATTGTTATGGGGTAATGTAATCACACTAAAATGGTGATCTACCTGGCAGCTGAGATATTTTTGTTGTTTACAGAGAGAGGTTGCTTTCTTAGGGCTTGAGTCTTAGAAAAAAGACACAATGTTTTTGTATTGACCCTGTGGAGAGGCAGTAAAAGGACAGGACTACACTAGTACTTCAAGTGCTTTTAAGAAGAAAATCAAAATGCAAACTCTGTTTTCAGATGCAGGTCATGATACTCAGGGTGTTGAGCTAGTATTTAAAGATGACACTTTCGCTATTTAAATGTAATATTACAATCACCTACCCACAAAGAGGAGAGGACGAGAAACAGGTGAATGAATAAAATAAATCTCTTACTTTAACAAGGAGATAGAATGTGTGAAATCTATAACATGCATGCAGTTTTGAGTGCCATTAATATAGTGACACTCTCAGTCTCTTTTCTTGCTTTTGTTTTAGTCTGAAGGGTAAGCATGTCACAGCTGACAACCCATTTTTTTGCAAGTTGTTAGCTGCTAAGCTAAGTAGAACTGATTGTCTTCTAGAAAAAAAAAATTATCTAAATTCAGATGCTAAGTATCTTCATCCCCTTTGACAAGATGAAGGACCTGCTTAATTTCCATAAACCCAGATTTGTTTCAAGAATGAGGTGCAATAATGGGTTGTCCTGCATTCGGCTGGGATAGAGTTAATTTTCCTCCTAGTAGCTGGTATAGTGCTGTGTTTTGGATTTAGCATGAGAATAATGTGATAACACACTGATGTTTTAGTTGTTGCTGAGCCGTGCTTATACTAAGTCAAGGACTTTTCAGCTTCCCGTGCTCTGCCAGCGAGGAGGTGCAGAAGAAGCTGGGAGGGGGCACAGCCAGGACAGCTGACCCAAACTGGCCAAAGGGATATTTCATACCATATGACGTCATGCTCAGTATATAAACTGGGGGGAGCTGGCTGGAGGGCAGTGATCACTGCCCAGGGGCTGGCTGGGCATTGGTCAGTGGGTGGTGAGCGGTTGCATCACTTGTTTTTTCCCGGGTTTTGTTTCTCTCTCTTTCTTGTTTTCCTTTCATTACAATTTTTAAAAATTATTATCATTATTACTATTATTTTGTTTCAATACTTGAGTTTTCTTACTTTTGCCCTCCCAATTCTCTTCCCCATCCCACCGGGAGGAGGGGAGGGTGAGTGAGTGGCTGTGTGGTGCTTGGTTGCCAACTGGGGTTAAACCACGATGGGGTCTTTGAAGGTAGGATCTGATCCTGCATTTCTGCTGTATTCTAAACTCCCATTAGAGTAAGATACTGTTTTATTAATTAAGTGGCTTAGGAAGCTTTGGTTAGCAATGGCATTATTGTAACCTGCAATAAAACTCTTGTGGTATAAATTAAAGGTTAAAACATAGCTGTGTTTCTTCAAGCCCAAAGTCTTAAGAGACTGTAACATCTGCATGGGAAATGTAAATAAATGTCTGCTTATATTTTAATTAGTTTGCTACCCTGTGCTATTAATCGTGACTTCTGAGTATGCATAGCTCTTAGTCTAGTACAAAGAATTTCAGTTGTAGAATTTTCCAGGGGGGTGATGGTGATGATAAGCTCTTGAGCATCATGCAGTCTTATTCATGTGTGTGATGTAGATTTTCCATATGTAGAGGCTAATGAAATGTTTGCTTTGGCTCTCACACTGATATGTTGATTCTGGCAAGATTTTAATATGCTATGTTGTTAGTTTAACAAAAATGTGACATCAGAAGAAACCAAACCCTGAATTCTCGTATGGCCTTGAGCAAAACTGGCTGTTTCTCTTCCACACCTTGCAGTGTAAGTATTGGCTGCCTCTTTTAGAATAATAGTGCCTGTTTTAGAAGTAATAAGATCAGCTGCTATTTGTAAGTGCAGAATATCCTCTGTAAAATGAACTGTAACTAGTCTGAACAGTTGTAAGATTGATAGAAGGGGAAATGGACAAAGACATCGTTCCCGATAAGAACTTTTGAATATGAGTAGGACTTCCTGTATTTTGGCTTCATGACATTTCAGTTTTCAAAAAGCTTAATCAAGGACATGTTTTTAAAATACTTTTGAATTATCTGTATTAGTTGGGAAAACTAATATTGCAATATTGGCAAAAGAAAGGCAAGTAGAACTACTGAAATGAAAGAAAGAAGAGAGATGCAGACAACTATATAGGAAATGCAGTTTAAAATGGCTTATTGTTAATTAATTTCTGGGGGAAAGAAAAATTAGGGTATTGCAAAAAAAGTGTGCCCAGTATAGAAAAAAGCTGTAAGTTTCACTTTTGAAATCTGAAGTTACTTCTTTAATCAGATAGGTACCTGAAATCTGTAATTATATAAATGTATAGAAGTACACGTTATATAAATACTAAACATTTTAATTGTTAATTGCAAATTTTTTGTTTGTTTTTGTTCAGCATGACTTCCTGTGCTGGTAAAGCAGACTTGTGAATGTATAGAAATGGCAATTGGAGAAAGATAAACTTGTTAGAATTGAGCTTTGACTTTGTTGGCTTTGACTTGCTTTATCGATACTGTGTACTTTTTGCCCATCTCCACTGGTATTGCGTTACATTTATGTACAGGGATACACGAGAATGGTACTTACTGGTTTAGACCTTGCTTAGTTTTTAAGCAAGTACAAGACAGCTGTAAAGAAAGTGACCAACCTTTTTTGCTATGCTAATTCTCAAATATCTAGTCAATAACAATTAACTCATATAAAAAATGTTGGGTTTTTTTCCAGGAAAACCAAGGCAGATGCTTGTGCCATATCTACAAATCCACTGAACCTGAAGCGAACAACCAAACCACAGGGCAGACGGGGAGACAGCAGGAACTCTAGTGACACTAGGGAAAAGTTTCTTGTATTGGAAACCACTGTTTCTGTTTTGTCTTGTGCTTGTCGTTTCCTTGCGACTTGGTTAGTTTGCAGATTCTGCTGTTTAATAGTGACTAGAAATTTGTAACAAACTATCCTGAAATTTATATTAAACACCAGTTGAAATCACTTAACGTAAATTTTGCAACTTCATTTTGATTTGTGGTGTGATCTTTATTCACTGCTCCGGTGTGCTATTTGATCTGTTGACATATGCCTCGTTTCCCCTTTTTTCCTCTGCATAGTAGACAATTAAGCAGTTTCCACAGGAGCTATATATACAAACATTTGCAGTAAAGTTTGCTGGCTGGGTTATTTCTAGGATTGAAGCAAGAGAGTTTTATTTCCTTCTGTACCAAACAGATTACTTTTTCGTTTTGTGTGAATGCAATGAATTGTATAGATGCTAAATTAATATAGTGGTATTGGCTGTATTTTTAAATTATTTTAAGCCAAATATGCCTTTAGGGTATGCTGTTTGTAATGGTAGTGATAATAGTAGACAGTTCATACATAAACCATTTCTTCTTCATAGAGCGTCTTCATAATGGGTGGTTGAACAACCTTGGCAAAAAACCATATATACATATTATAAAAATATTAAATATTGCTATTGTTAATAATACAGGTCACTTTGCCTATCAGTATCTGTAAACATCTCTCCATGTTTGGAACAAAGTTTGGACATGAGGGTTTTTTTACATCAGTTGTGTACCAGTTGCCCTCCTCTTGAGAATCAGCCAGAAAATGGACAAGTCTAAGTCTGCTAAATGCGATTACAGTTAATATATGGTCAGTAAGAACTACATGGGTTGCCATGGGCATCTTAGCAGGTTCTTTGTCATACCTGCCAGTCCAGGCATATAGGTCATGCCTGGACTGGGCTTTGAGCTGAGAAGGGGGCTTCTCTGTCCAGTGACCATCCTCCACCCTTTGGTAGTACTAAGCAACTAAAAGAAGAACTTGCCTGATCTGAAAGCAAGAGCCATACAGCAGGAGGGGAGAAAGATGAAGATGCAGCTCAAAAGCAGACAAGAGAGGGAGTGAGTGTTTCCTCTGGGAACTGGGGTGAGAAGGAAGCTTGGATGGACCGACAAAGCAAGAAGAATGAGATGCAGAACTGAACATGGAACTGAGGAACAGAACACCATGGGCACCATATAGGGAGAAGATGTATAACAGGAGACAATGTGGCAGGGTGAGGACATTGGGCCTAGAAACAACTGAAGTGAAATGGAGGAGGCAAGAGGAAAAAGGGGACTGATCTGTCATAGAGGTAGGGTGAAACCTGGGTAAACAAAGAAATTGGGGTAAGGATTGGAGGTGTAAAGACCTATCTTCAGAGTGTTTTTCTCCCAAGTGGTACTGTATTTTCACATCTCAGTGGAATATTATAGGCTTTGTCTTTCATCCGTATGTGCACAATGTATTTCAATTTATTACAAAGATGGAATGTTTCATTTGTTGTAGTTTCTATGATGTGCTATGTACATGTTTGCAACAGTGCAGGCACGTTTATGATACAGCTGCTTTTGCTTTTTCCTTAGGGAACAATGCTTTTACCTTCTTTCAAGTAGAACTCGATAGTGACAGAAGCTACACTCCTAACCTCCTGGGAAGCAAATACAAAAGAATAATAGAAGTGTCTGTGTCCTGATTGTGTTCAATCAAGGTAGGACAATTAAATTTACTCCATATGTTCTGATGTTGTCCTATTTAAATCAAGACCATATCTGCAGATTATCATCTTGAAGTGCCTCCGAATCTCAGTTTCTGTTATACTTGCATCTGTTCAACAGAACTTAAATGAATTTGTATAAACTAGAAATACAACTTAAAGGGAAAATAGCAGAATAATCTTTAGGCTTTATCTGGGATTACAACAGTTTAGAGAAGGAATTTGTTTATTATTTTAAAACACTCATGGTTGCAGAGGAGCACTCATCCAAGAGGCTGAAAATTTAGGTTATTTGTGGTATAATTTACATCATCAAGAATATTAAACCTAATATCTGTGTTACAAAGCTTCGTATACTTGATGTTAGCCAAAGGTATCTTGTCAATTGTTACTGTGAAAAAGGAGTTAGCAACAAGATAGTCCCGTTTTCAGAGGATGTTTTATTGATCGGGTTACTACAATTTTGAAGGGAACATGAAAGATTAAGAAAGCAAGTGAATTAGTTTAATGATGGCTAAAACCCACTGATTACATACAATTTAATAAATGCTCAAAGAATAACTGAGCATTCCTGTGTATTGATACTAAATGAACTTTTAAGGTCATTAAAAACACAGACTTGGTGTATGCTACTAGTTATAAAAACAACCAAAATGTTAAAATTTATAAATAGTATGTAAAAATAGAATGCTGTATAGTTATAAATGTGATGTAAAAATAGAGTCGTCTATAGCTACTGCATAAATCCAGTGTATAGTCTTCTCTGTAGTGTGTCCTGTTCAGCTAGGAAAAAAATGCAGTAGAAATAGACGGTAAAAATTCCTACAGACAGGAAAAAGCTTCCTATGAAGGCAGGTTAGGGAAATGAATGATAGACAATGTGAGGATGGCATATAACGTTATGTTTTAGTATTTAGAAGGTCTAGTTTATCCCTTTACATGATACAAAAAGCAAGGTAAATTAGTTAAGTTGGCAGACAACAAACCTACATTGATAAATATCTACAGTGTGCCCTATAAAACCACAAGGCATCACAATGTTCACAAGGCTAAAAGATTCTTGAGTTACTAAAAATGGGTTATATTAGATTTTCCCATTTTTATTTTTATGTGTGAAAGGGAAAATCTGCATATTTACTGTTTAAAGTTTTTAAATGTCTCCAATAAAAAAAAAACAAAACCCCAACAATCCTACAACCTTTCTCATTACGTTTTGTGAGATCCTAATATTGCTCAGCAGTAGAGCTGGAGAATAAACCTGAATACAAAATGGGTCTAGTAGGCATAGTTTACTGAATTAAGAAAAGACAGAGGGGAAAAAAGTCAGAAAAAAGAGAACATACTAATTGGCATGACAACATGTAGTCCTGTAGCAATCATACAGCAGTTAGTATTTTATATAGAATGACAAATTCAGTACAGTGCCTGAGAGAGAGGGAGAGAGACACATCAGTCTTACCACACTTCCCTGTGACTTATGACAGTATCACTCTAAACTGGCATTTGGACAAACCAAAAGCCAAAGAATAAAAGTAATTGGTTTGCTAAAAGGGCATACAATTGATTAATTATGCTTGGGTCAGACTGGCTGTATTGGAGGGTTTCATTGCAGAGCCAACATTAATTTTTTCTTTCTTTAGTGTCAGGCACACTCTAGCCTGCATTTCCTCCCAAATAACAAGTGCTCTTTAGATGGAGGAGCTGCATCTTTGAACTTGAATAAAAGGGTTATTGTGCAGGGTAGGATTTAGCAGATGGGCTTAGAGAAGCCGAACCTACCACTAGTCTTTTATTTTACACTAGGAAAAGCTTTGCCATTTTTAATGGTTCTGTTTGCTACATACCCTAGTAAGCTCAGTAGTAAGATGTCATTCTGAGGAATTGGGCAGCTTAGTTTCCAATGACATGGATTACACTCAACAGTGAGAGGATGAGAAAGAGTGGTGGGTGGAGAAGTGAAAAGACAGTGTGAGGCATTTCAAGGAGGAGGTTTGCACTCCAGCACTTGCATGTGGGTGACAATCCCTCTGAGAAACAGTTTTTACTCTGAAGTGGAGCAGAGTTCCATCTTCTGTGCTCACTTCAGGTTTAATCTCCATCCCCACAAACTACCAGTGCAGCCTGTAGTTAAATGTGCATTTACTTAAAATGAAGAGAAAATAACAGCAAGAAGCTGCATCTTTAGAATGGAGCTGTGATTTCACAGAGAGAGACCCCGGCATGTTAATCCCTGGCATAAATGGGTGTAATTCTCAATGACAACACAAAGCATGTTTACACAGGGGCTGAGCTAAACCCAAAGATGATACACAATGCTGTTCAAAATCAATCATTTAATCCTTTTTAAATTTTTGTGGTTTAACAACCAAAGATGTTTGTGTTAATAAAAGATGGTGTGGCAAAGCTGTGATTGTCACTGAACGTGACTTGCTTTGAGATAAAAATTATGAAAAACACACTCATAATCTTATTTTAGATAAACATTTCATCCTGTTATTGAAGAGCGAATATTAGTGAGTTGAATAAATACTCGGTGATAGTTACCAAACTGTGAAATAAGGTCTATTTTTTAAATTGCAAACCGTCTGAGCTAGCTTATACAAAGAGAGAAGAACAAAATCACACTGGCAATAAGTCTATGTTTTATTTTACTGAAGTTTACACGGAATCAATAAAATCAACAAGAACCTTGCTTTTAGTTTCTTTTTATTTTGCCTGTACTTATATTAATAAAAAATGAAAGCAGATGAAAAAGGAAACTGCATGGCGCACAGTCTGCAAAGCATGTAAGTATTATTATATCACTTAAGATATTTAACGAACTACTAAACCACACTCTTTTCTTCTTGCACCAATTGGCTTGAGCCAGAGTATCAGAAACAGTAAATATTTATTTTACTTTGAAACAATTAATGTTAATAAAAGGCCTCAGGGTTAAATCTGAAAGAAAAAAAAATCTTTGAATCTTTGACCCAGATTCCCAATGTCATTTATGTCAATGTAAGTCCAGAAGACTCTTAAAGTCTATGGAGTCGCTTCAAGATATAGACTAGTTGCTTGCAATTAGAATCCAGATTAACTGGTGCCTAATATTCCTTGTAAAAATAAAAATGCAAACATAGAAGTACAAAAATATTCTGTCAATAAGAAAATCTACATTAATCATTAAAAATTGAGTTCAAAATCAATTGCACAGAGCCAATAGCTTTGTTCACTACTCTTACTTTGTTTAAGGAAATTTGGTTTGGGTTTAAGATGCTGACATATCTGTGTTTGTATTTTAGTGTAGGGTATTCAGAATTTTTTATTCTACAATATTCTCTAACGGGTAGTTAAGTATTATGAAACTTGACAACCAACCAGATAAGCATGGTTGATTAAGATAAGTGATTTACAATAAAATGCTTAAGACATGTTCATTTTTGCTATGTTTCTCTCTCAAATACTTGAGAAAGTACCTGGGAGAAAGTATGCCTATTCTTAAACTTAACAGTTCTTTGAAGTCCAAAATAACAAAATTTGTGAAGATAAGATTAAAAAAAAAACAAAAAGGGAAAAAATGACTTTTTTAATGCATTGTCAGGAAGCGAAAATGCATATTTATGTTTCCTTATCTTTTTAGATTTCATAGAAATTGTGTTATTCCATTACCAAAAGACTTCGCATATTGTTATGTGTTTCTAAGGAAATACCAGTAAAGCAGTATAATTTAAACTTACATTATGCTTTGGGCTTCCATTTTTTTTCACAATTGTTTATTCTCCTTTTCCTAAATCAGTCCATCAGATTAAAAAAGAAAACAAACATAATAACACTCTTTGAAAGCCACAAACTGTTGATGATAATGCAGGCAAATATTAACTGAGTGTTGTTTCCAGTGGATTTTCCTGCCACCTGTGAGATTGAGAATGGGACAGTTTTATCTGCTATGTTACCAGCATTTTTTTTAGCAGAGGTAATACTATGTGTATGTTTGTGATACTTCATATCATTTTCACGTTCTTGTTTCCAGCTACCTTGCTTTCTGATTTATGTTAATAAAGCTTTTGGAGATTCCCAAGTGGAATGTGAGTATTACTTACATATTACTTACATTATCTAAGTATTACTATTTGTATTCATAAAGTGAATAAATACAAAGTTTAACATAAATCTCCACGTGTAACTACATGAACAGTGACAGCTTCAGGCCTCTTGGTTTTCATCCCCAGCTTACTAGGCGACATCAGCAATGAAGATGCAAACTTTCCCCAGGGGAGCCTAGAGTGACCTTTTTTATCTCTCTGAGAGTGCTGCCAAGTATTTCAGTGCTCCCAGATTTATTTTTTTTTTAAAAAGGCACAACAAAACAGTTATTGCCAAAGAGAAGCCTAAAGGGCTTAGATTATATACATACATACATAGATATATGTGTGTGTGTGTGTGTGTGTGTGTGTACAAAAATAAAATGAGAGCATAGAGAACATCAGCAGGCTGGGAGGTAGAGAAATGGAAATTGGCTGGCATCCAATTAAAGAAAAGTCCAGGCATGAGAAAAAAGAAATTCTTTAAAGAGGCATTTAACATAAGGTAAAAGAGAAAGGTTGTATGTTTAGAAGTTCTTCCTAAAACCAGTGGTAGTATGGGATGAGAAGTAAAAGAAAAGTTATTAATGGACTTTCAGTTTTTGGTCTGCAAAAGTGTGTAAGCCAGAACTTTCACGTTTAGACTTTCTATGCACTTTTATACAAGGGGCCTGCTGGGGATCCACATTCTTCTGCAGTCAGTATGGGTGCTGAGTCATCAGGAAAGTTGGCCATTTGGTTTTAGGTTTCTAAATATAGAGGTGAACATTTGAAGCCCTAATCTGGGAACAGTGGACACTCGTATGCAGCTTTGGTGACCTGAATGATTTCATTCTTAACAGTGCTCATATCAGAACCAAAGCTGTGCCTGTATTACACGTACTCCTGAAAATTGTAGCTTTTATGACAAACAAAAAATAATCTATTAAAATTAAAAAATGGTTAAAAGAAATGTAGAAGAGTGGCAAGTTTCAGCCTCTGCTAAGCATCAAAACTCTCTCAGGACAGCTTGTGTGCTCTCGCTCTATGCAGAGGAGGTGCAACAAGTAGACTTTGGGGGAGGGAACAGAAGAGCAACCTAACTTAAGGAAGGAAGCTTAGGTTAAGCCGTAGAAGGGGTGACTTTTGACTCTTCAGTTGGGTTTTAGCTATTGTGTTGAGCAGGTATGGAGTGTGAGTTTGTGGGAGTCTGCCTGGAAATTGTCAGTTCTCTGAATAAATATTATCAGAGAAGATTTGTACTAACTTTACCTTTGCAGTTGGTATATTATACCAACAGTCAGTGCATGGATTGATGTTTTTTTAATTTATGATGAACTTCTGCACACTTTGGTTTGTTTGGGAACTTTGCTAAAAAAGGACCTTTGACATTCAAAATCAGAATTACAAAAAGGCATTTTCACTTTCACTGTAGATAAATCTGTATAATCCAGTATTACATAGTAGGAGCACCTTCTTTAAAAAGTGAGGTTTTACATTCGTGATTGAGTGTTTTATTTTGACAGCATTCTGTGCCTTCTGCATAGATCCTAGGTGAAGAAATGCTTGCTGAGTGCTTTGCCACCTGAAAATGTGGGGTGGGGAGGGAGAAATCCTGTCTGGTCAACAACTATGTCAGTTTGGCTAAATGCGCACTGCCGCCAGTGGCAACATGCCTCTCTGCCAGGGCAGGCCTCAGCCATTGCGCCTACTGGGTGCCACCGAGGTGCCGTGACTCACTCGTGGTTCCCTCTGCACAGATCTGCTGCTGCAGAGCATGTGCAGCAGAGGTGCCATCTCCCCACCCAGCTACCAAGGTCTTCCAGGAAAGTGAGTCCTTGAACAAGCTGTGAGGTCTGATGGATATTGTTCTGGCAGGCCAGGTATGGCCCAGGGGCGTGCCAGTGCGTGGCTCTGCTTTAAGTGAAGCAAATGCTTCGTTATTTAGATTGATTACAGTCCAGGTAGGCAAAACTCTTAGTGATTTTTGAATTAAGGGAAGGATATCTAGCAAACGGATAGCAGCAGAGGAAAGACTGTTTTGAGGGAAAATTGTTTTTTCTATAAACTTTGTATCAAACTTTCATCCTGCGTACCCACAGTGTGTTTGAAAAGCTATTTTTTGTAGGTAAAATGGCTGGGAACAGAACTTCTTAACAGGGTGCAAAAAACCTGTAGCGATGTTAAGCAACAAAGTACTAGCCATTGCATCCAACATGCAGTGCTTTTGTACAATGGCTGTTCACGTGCAGCTGACAGGTTAGTCAAAAAACAAAAAAAAAAAGTCATTACCTTACTATAAGATGTGAGCTTCAAAATGAGACTGTGCCCTCATTTTCTATGAGAACTTAAAACATGCAAAGTTTGAGGTTTTAAAAGTTAGTCAGCCATGTGTGAGTTACAAAACCACAACGAGTTAGCAACTTATGTTAAAATTTGAAATGAGTGTTTTTTATTTGCTTCTAGCTCAAAAGCAATTTTATCAGTTTCCTTCCAACTACTGTAAGACTCAGACAGACAATTTTACAAAAAAAGGGGATTTCTTGACAATATTACAGCAGGATGATGAGAAGAATCTGTTTCTGATTAAACTAGAGTGGAGGACTGCACTAACACTTGTCTTAAAAGGTACCGTTACTACCCTGGCCCTAGCTGTAGACTTCTTGTCTGTTGCTCTGTAACACCTGCTAAACTCATGGAGTTTCTCAGCAGCATGTAGATGGAGTCAAGATCTCTGGGCTCTAGAAGATAAATGCCTAATATGTGACCTATAAGTGTATTTCTGCTGCCTGTGGTAGATATAAAGAAAGCAAGAAAGTCCTGGTTTATTCTGCTAGGAGAAAAATCAGTAAATGTTATATTATCCACCCTTTTTATTGGGACTTTCTAACGTGTTCTTTGGAAAGGACTGAATCCTGCTTTCAATTATGCATGGTATGCTGAAGGTATTGATTTGGGACTTTATTACCAGTCTTTATTATAATTGTCTTTATTTTGGGTGCTGTCTTTGCACAGGATCAAAACCAGAGTTTTTCTGTTTTTCTTAATTGAACTTTTTACTGTTATTTGTCTATTTTATACCTATGATGTTCAAAACACAAGTTATTTCACGTGTGCTACCATTAATATATAAAGGATGAGACCCTGGTACAATTAAAAAAATACAGAATGCAGCTGAGATGAGATAGAGATATGAAATCTGACTTAGTGATTGTCTAAAATATAGCCACAATTCCAGCTTATACCCTAACATTGTGTGACCAGTTGCTATGTTTCATTTGAACCTTGTATGAAAAGAAACATGGAAAATGCAAAATATTTCCTGTATCTACAAAGCTGCTAGTGCTTCTTTTCTCCAGTGGAAGTGACTGCCCTGTGTCTTTAACAGTGAGATATACCCAGTTAGGTAGCAGTAATTCCCAGTATTATCATTTGGGTTTTGTTTTCTTGTGGAATTCAATGCCATTTTCGTTCAGTCTTCATCTGAAGGCCCTGAAGTTTCAGTCATCCCTTTTAATTCTGAAGGTACTGCTATATGAGTTGTGGTGAACCTAAATTTCCACAGAAAATGCAAATTTTGTGTATAAAATATACTTGCAGATTTCTCTAATGAATGTGCCAATGCCATGAAGGCCCCACAACGGCTTCCTAGTCAGTGGCTATTATTATGCAGTGTTTAATTTATGCACAAATATAGTCCCTCTTGTAGAGAGCATCTTTAGTATGATACTTTAAATATAATATAATAGTTTTCTTTCCCGTGATTCCTAAGACCCTAGCTCAAAATTGATATAACAAGTATTGTTCTGACCCACAGGAACTAAGTAAAAGTTTTGCCACCAACTTCACTCAAGACAAGATCTCATCATAAAGAAATTTCATAGTCAGATCTGCAGCTATTGTGCATACCTGTTCAGGTAGATCTGTTGACACTTTGATCAGTTTAATATCAAGTGTTGTTGGGCTACATTTTCTGGGATCTTCTTGATATTTGTGGTTTTACTCTTCCAGCTAAGAAAATGTAGAATATTTTGGTAAAAGGAGAGAGAAAATCCTGCAGCTTGAGTACGCCTGTGCATTGCTGCATTGTTGGACTCCCTTCTTAAAATTAGTTTTTCAGTTCTTCTCAGAAGTGCTTTAGTAAAAGATTAATGTTGGTGTTCAGCAGTCACAGGACAGAAGCAATCCAGAGTCTGTATCTGCTCCTTACAGAAAAGGCCTGTAATAGAAGCAGCAAGATGACTTAATACAAAGAATTTTGAAAAAGGAAACTAAGTTGTTCTGTGTTCTCATTTATTAGACAGAGAGAGGGAACTGAAGAGTAACCTTTAAAGAACCTCAAATCACACCTGAATAATTTGCATTTAGAAAGGATGTTCCTTTCGTGTTCAGTTGGTTTATTGAATCCGTGTTAGATTCCTGTAAATGCTGCACAGCTTTTGCATCTCCAGTACTTTGCCTAAATGAAAGACTAACCTTTGGAATCTGGCTTGGCTATATTACATTTATGTTTAGTTTAATAGAGGTGATGAAAGTAATTGAACTGAATGGCACAAATTCCTTTGGTCCTTTAGAAGCAGCTTTAACAACAATCTTGCTTGGATGTTCAGAGTGACAGGAATTAACATCATTCCTATACATAGGAACATGCTTCTGCTTGAAACAGCCTTCACAAATTCATGTTTCAGTAATCTTCTATGAGGGCAGAGTGTGGTGCCAAAGGAGGAAAAGCTGAATGTATCTTTCATTCCCGGGAGAAATTAAAAAGGAAGGCAAGTGCTTTGAGTGGTTAGCAAGCCTGCCTTCATTTTGATTCTACTGACCTGCCATAAAGAAACTTGAAACAAAGCTCATGTTACTGAACAAAAATATTTTGAAAATGAGTATCTTAAGGAGCTGTGGGGTTGGTGTGAATGTGGTCTGAGCTCATTTTTTTCCCCTAGTGTACAGTATGTTGACAGTAAATTCTTCCTGCAGATAGTGGTCATGAGAAGTTTTGCCCTGGGGGTCAGACAAAAAACTGTATCANAAGTGCTTTGTTGAAAAATACCCATAATGACTAACAGCGATTAGGGATTTAATATTCTACTTAATATACCCAGCATTAGACACATCAGTTTGTAAGTAGCATTTCTGAGTTCATTTATAGCAATAACTACTTGCTTGTATTAAGGCAGGGTGATAGTTTGGTTCCGATCCTGAAAAGCAGGAAGAAGCTAATGTCTTTGAACTCTGCACTCTCTTTATGGGAACTTTGCAATAACAGTGCAATTGCTCTTTTGGGCCAGAGTCTGGGATCTCCTGAGTTATTCTGAATGTGTGCTAGCCTCAGTTATTGGCGTTCTGGTCCCCAGATGGATTTTTTCTTCCACTGCCCTGCAGCATTCCTTGCCAAAAGGGTTACTCTTGCCCTTTACCATGTGAATGTAGGAGGACTAGAGTTTGGAATGACAGTACTGAAAAGTAAAAGCTTCTACAAAAGAGAAATCGTAACTTTTTTTCCCCAAAAGACCTATGTAGACTTTGTCTTCAAATTGTTGAATCCCATGCCAAGAAGCTATCCAGTAAACAGTTTGCCATTACCGAGCATCAGGACCAAATAACAAGAGCCATGGATAAGATAACCACCATCTAAAGGGCCACTAAACCTATATATAAACAAAGGATTCTCAAACAACCTGCATATTTTTACCTGTCATATCAGCAAAAAGGGCATGGCTGCAATCCTGGAGGTCAGTATAGCTGCTTAACTGTAACTGGTTATGAAGCTGTGTAAGAAATTGTCCCATCCTGGTGAATAATCATCTCATCTCATGCATTGTCAACTCCTTGTTAGCTCATGGTTAGGTTAGAGCGAGGGTGATATGGTAACACGCATAGCAGTAACTTTGGTACTTAGACTCGCAGCTAGCATAGAACTATGCTGTGTATTCTCAGAGATGGAGGGTACTGCCCATTTGTCTTCTGTTCCTTGCTCTGCCTGTTCAAAGAATAATAAATCAGCATCAGTATCCTGCTCTATTTTCTCTAGGTACTCCAAGAATGAGATTTGGACTATTTAAGGGATCTACTAAAGCTCAGAAATAAAACATGGGTCATCTAGAACAACGGATCTTTCCACAGTAACAGAAGAGCTTGACTGTGTGAGAACAGAGCTTTCTTTGGAAATGGTTCAGCTCTGTCTCAGAAGCTACAGAAAAGGAACATTTCTTTAATGGTGTGTGCTCCAACATAAGNTTACTGAACAAAAATATTTTGAAAATGAGTATCTTAAGGAGCTGTGGGGTTGGTGTGAATGTGGTCTGAGCTCATTTTTTTCCCCTAGTGTACAGTATGTTGACAGTAAATTCTTCCTGCAGATAGTGGTCATGAGAAGTTTTGCCCTGGGGGTCAGACAAAAAACTGTATCAGAAGTGTAAGAGAAATGTGGCTGTGTATGAAGGACCTCTATATAATACACCTATTTCAGTCCCTTTCTGTTTCAGCATTTTTGTGTAGATCTCTCAGGTATCTTGTACAAAGTCTTTATGGACAAGGTAGTATTTAACAAGGTGTTTGAGACCTGTAATGTTTTGGGATTTGTTTGTGATTTTTTTATGCAAAAGCAAAATCACATTGAAATCAGACATGAATCTAGTTTGTGAATTACATTTGGGAAGTGCTTTGTTGAAAAATACCCATAATGACTAACAGCGATTAGGGATTTAATATTCTACTTAATATACCCAGCATTAGACACATCAGTTTGTAAGTAGCATTTCTGAGTTCATTTATAGCAATAACTACTTGCTTGTATTAAGGCAGGGTGATAGTTTGGTTCCGATCCTGAAAAGCAGGAAGAAGCTAATGTCTTTGAACTCTGCACTCTCTTTATGGGAACTTTGCAATAACAGTGCAATTGCTCTTTTGGGCCAGAGTCTGGGATCTCCTGAGTTATTCTGAATGTGTGCTAGCCTCAGTTATTGGCGTTCTGGTCCCCAGATGGATTTTTTCTTCCACTGCCCTGCAGCATTCCTTGCCAAAAGGGT
>WAAD01016304.1:32187-43681 GCA_013389945.1 Fregata magnificens
CTTTGTTCTTGAAGTAAGCAAGGAAAAACCATATGACAAACATTTAATTTTTTTCTTTCTCAAGAGCAGCTAGTGTCCCTTGTGTTGAAAAGAAAATGGGACCATGTGGAAAGCTAGATTTAAATTAACACATCAAAGGGCAGTTTGTGGGGTTTTGCCTATAACTAAGGTCTAACTGAGTTGCAGGACTGTGGGAATTGTGTGTTTTCCTATACACTCACGTATTGCATGCTTACCTCTCCTACTTCTCTACTTTTTCTTTGCTTCTCCGAACGGGCCAAACAAAAGCAGTATAATCTTGTTGAATCTATTCTATGGTTCTTGCTGATGAATTAGATGAACAGCTGCTGGGAACAGTCTGGGAATACAATTTGGTGAAAAAAAGAGATGAGATGATACAAACAAATTCCCTTATGATGCCATTCATTCTATATGCAGTGTTATACCAGAGGAGTGGAAAGATGGGAAGGCCTAAAATTCAATTTCAATTTGAGCTGGTTTAAAAAGAAGCAATTCTACATACATTGCACCCACAAAAACCTTTATTTATAGGCACAAACTTTCACTTTGTAGGTAGAAACTGCACAGTTGCCTGTATACATTTGGTTTTTTGCATGCATAAGAACTTACTTTTACAGGCACAAACATTGTACTTTCTTCTCAATATTTCCCAAACAGTTACACTAATTCTTACATTATATAGTTCTTATCTCTTCTGTGTGCTTTAAACAAGGTTGGGAACGGGGAGAAAAGCCTACACTTTGGCATGCAGGACAATCAAAAATCCAATGCAGAAAATGAAAAGGGACTCATTGGTATGTGTCAGTGTTCCCGCAATGTCCTCCCGCAAAGATTTCTGCATTGTAAAAATCCAGCATGCAATTGTGTGTTAAGACTGGAAATTAAAGCTAATCTCCTCAGTTGCCTTACGAATGTCGTACACCAACTGAAGCAATGGGCATTTTGCTTTCTTGTCTTGCTACTTCAGTCAATTCCTTCCCAGGTCCTTTTCACCTAGCAGTGCCTGGGAAACACACACAGAATTAAACACGCCTGTCTACAGAAACAGGAGAGCCAAACATAAGAACTACACTGATCTTGGATAAATTACCATTTAGTGTATTCTGATAATTCACACTATTTTGGAAAGGTTAATGAGATTTTTTTGATGGGGATCTTGGTAATATAGAACATGTTATGGCCTTTGGCCACACATCCCATATGTCTGTAGATGTCTGTAGTATACCAACTTGTTTCCTTTTATCCCACTGCAGGCCAGTAGTCAGAATTGGATTCTTTTCTTGATTGGTTAGTTGGAACACATGAAAACCCTCGTATGCTGTGTATGTTTTGTAAACTACAAGCTTGGTCTGAAAACATAACCATTTTAGGGTTCTAGGAGTAAGTTTAAATAAATATTTTAAAATGTTATTCTAGAACAGGATTTTTTTCATGCTTAGATAATTGGAAGAGGCCTTCTTGGTAGTTATGAAAAACGGAAAAAGAAATATGTAATTTTTTAAAATTAACTCTTAGAAATCATCAAAAATTTAATAGTAGTCATGAAGACTTCAACACGAATGATGTTTTTGTTTCTTTAAAAGGGATTGCATTAGCTCTCAGGATGAAAGTGTCATCAAATCAACTGTAACTCTAGCTTGACACTTTGTGCCTCTGTGTATGTGCATAGCTTGATATTATCTAAGTACCGGTAACCGTGATACCTAAGGCTACCGTGGATAAACAGAGAAGGTTTCTGATGACAGCATCTTAAGCACAGGAGAAAAGCTCTCGTGTGGTTTACGATACCGTCATAACCCTGAGGTGCTGACAGAGCTTCATTCAGAGTTTCTCTGTGAGTTGTGTTTCTGTATTTCATGTGTCAGTTTTGTTTCTTGTTGAAAATCATAGATATTTTTTGTCTTTAAATAAACCCAGATTAAAATTAAGAATTAAAATCAAAATACCTTTTACTACCCTGGTTATTTTAAAAGAATTCAAAATCTCAGTTTGACATCTGAATGGTTATAAAATTGATGTCTTGGACAATAGGACTGTATTTTAAGAAATAATGAAATTAATCAAGAATAATATTTTTTAAGTTAAATTTAACACAGCACTATGATTTTTGCCATGTGGTTGATCGTATCACTCAATATGACAGTCAACTCTTATTATCATTATTGACAGAATATAGTGAGTATTGAATGAAGCTTTTGCAAAGATATATACGTGTAGCTGGGTAAAAAAATCTTAATAGCATTTGGCATTATAAAAATCTGGGGTTTATTTATCTGTTTGGGGTTTTTTTGACACGTTTATGTTTTAAAATTGCTAAAGTTAGTGTTCTTTATTTTTTCATTTTCTGAATTATTTCTTATTTTACATGGAGGTTTCTTTTATTTCACTAAGGCCTTGGCTGCCTACAACAGTTGTACTGCCTAACCTATAGCAGGCAAATTAAAGAAAACAGGTTCTCTAGTACTGAGATGATTTACAGGGAAAAAAAAAAAGGAGAGGGGCAGAAAAAGACCTTAAAAGGTCATCCAGTCCATCCCTGTTCTGAGGCAGGAAATGGGTAACTAGGTCATCCCTGACAGATGTTTGTGTAGGCTGCTGTTAAAAACCACAAATGAAGGGGATTCCAGAACCTCCATAAACCTATTCCATCTAATCTAGACTTAAAGTTGAAAGGATTTTTTTGTTGTTGTTTCTTTTTTTTTTTCATCTCTCTACTCTTCTTTGCTGCAAATTAAGTGATTACTTGTTATAATTCAGGTGGGTACAAAGAACTGTTCATCATGGCTTTCTGTATGCTGCCTTTTAAAATATGCATTTTCCCCCCAGTCTTCTTTTTCTGAGGAAGCCAAGCCCCATTCCTTCAACCTTTCCTTGTAAGTCGTATTTTCAAAATAACTTATCATTCTTGTTGATTTCATTTCAACTCCATCCAAATTGTTGAAATTGTTCTGGGAGTGCATTGCCCAAAATTGCACAGAATGCTTCAGCTGAGGCCTCAGCAGCACTGAAGACTGCAAAATAATTAGGTCCTACATTTCACATCCTGCACACTTCCTAATACATCCTGGACTGCGAAAAGCCTTTCTGCAACATCATCATGTCGTTGAATCATATTTAGTTTGAAATCCACTCGAACCTTCCAATCCTTTTCTGCAATCCTGTTGCCTTGTTAAAGCATCACCATATTATATTGATATATTCCATTTTATTTTTTTCAAGAGTAGTACTTGGTTTCTCTACATATAATATGAGCTTGTTGCAGTTATACTGTTTCTCACGTTATCTAGATATTTTGAATTCTGATCTGTTTTCTTATGTGTTTGCAACCCTCTTCCAGATTTTTTGCAAATTTTTTTGCAAAAGTTTACTCCCTGTTCTATCATCGAAGCTGTTCAATGAAAAATTGAATAGAATAGGATGGATGAGAAATCCCTGAAGGATGTTACTGCAGTGCCATCCTGCTTTGTCAGGAAACTGTTGATAAATACTGTTTGGGAGAAATATTTAACTACTTGTGTGTCAACTGTTACTTGATTTCATCTACACCATTTTTGTATTGCAGGCAAAATTAGAGAGGACCCAACTAAAAGCTTTGTTGAAGTGCGGATATCACGTTTACTGCTTTCTTCTTATTCAGTAGGCCTGTTGCCCTTTCTAAGAAGGAAATTAGAGAGGTTTGACACAATAATGATCCTAAGATTACATTTTAATGTCTTATTGCTTCATTGTTTTATATCATATCATTATCTTCATGCCTATACACTAACTGCCTAATAATGTATGATAGTATTCCTCAGAGATGGATGAAGTATTTGTGAAAGTTAGCTCAATTGAACTCTAATTCCTAAGCCAGGCAGTATTTTCATCCTTTCTAGTCTTCTAGGACCTCCCTTGTACTCCATGAATTCTCACTGCCCCCCCTCCCCAACCATCCCCCCCTCCCCGAATTGTCATGCAGAGATTATTTTACCTTTTAAAGTGCTCTAGGATAATTCTTAGCACATTTTCCTATGGAAACACAGTTTATATGATCACACTGTATGACCAGTCAGACCATGCCATGCCTTTTGAACTTGTTGCTTACTTTCCAACCAAACTGGACTGAGTAGTGGTGGTCTCAAAGGTACCACATTTCTACAGTTTTTGTAAAAATGAGCAAGTAAATAGAGAGTCCTCCATGGCAACAAGGAATTCAGTGTAAATGAAACCATGATATCAGGCATTGGAAAACTCACAGAAGAATGTTATGAATATTCCAGCCATAAATTTCAGTCAGAGCTTTCGCTCTGGGCTAATCCAAACAGGAGACACAAGGCTACAGGGAGGCAGGCTTTATCCACTGCTTTCTGAACTACACTTTTAAGTCAGCAGGATTGGAAACTGGCATGTCTTAATATCACTTAACCCATTCCCTCCCTTTTCTGGTCTGTGCTTCTTGGACTTTGTTAAAATTAATTGCTTTGCGTATCTGATGCTAAGATTTTTGTTAGACACATTAGGCAAAACAGAGCATTGAATATTTTAGTCTTCTCCATGTCACATTATTTGCTATCTTTCTTGTTAGATATTGGATTTGAACCTTCCTTTGTCTCCCTTACTTTGTGTGTGTGTGTAACCTTTTATTGTATTGTGTAACTAGGTCCTTTCCTAGTTTAACTCATTTTGCTTCTTAGCCTTCCTGATTTGTTCCCCGTGTGAGCGTGCTATTCTTTTAAACTCATTTTTAGTCATCTGTTCTTGTTTCTACTTTCTTGTGTGATTCCATCTTGTTTTTTAGTTAATCAGATAGCTCCTGATGAAGCCTTGCTGCTCTCTTTCAGCGCTTTCTTTGCATCAGGGTAGTCTGCTGTTGTGCCTTTAACACGCTTCTTTCAGTAACTGTTGGCTCTCCTATGCTCCCATTTCCTTCTGAATTTCTTCCAAAAGATCTGCCCACCCATTCATTCCCCAAGCCAACTACAATCTGCTTTTGGAAGCCCATTCTCTTTCTGGCACTCCATGCTTTCCTTGGCATCATTAATTTTATTGTTTTGTGATCAGTTTTATATGTATACTTTCCACATTTGTCTTAATCAGGAGGTATTAACTGATAAGCTAAATAATATGCAAAACAGCCTTTCCTCTCTTATCTCCTCAACTGTCTGAAATCACAAGTAGTTGTTCTCGGTACCCTGCAGGAGTGTGCTGGGCAGCTTGTCTCCTGTACGGCTATTTTCCAGGACCTTAGCGTGTGTGTGTGGAGGGGTGGTGGGTGAGAAGGAAAGGTTGTCCCAAATCTGCTGACTATGGGGCTGTTATCTTTTTCTTCGAGGAATACAACGTGTCTGGCAGAACCAGGGATAGGGCACTGGACTAGGTGGGTGTCAGATCAGATGGAGCAAAGCAGCTCCCCTATTCCCAGCACAGGGGGCATTGCAGGGTGAGGCAGCAGACTGGCTCACCTGGAGCTGGAAGAGAACAGGCGGGGAATCTGTAAATTATACTACTGTCATTTTAATATCTAATATTTCATCATCTATCAGGCTTATTGTTGATGTTATTTGGCTAAAATTTGAAGGCTTCATTCAACAATTACAAAAAACCCAACTAACCTAAACTGGTATGACTTTTGCCTGAAAAAAGCATCAAGACATGCCCCATTGCTGTTAGAAACCATATACAGACATGGCTCTCTGCAAACACTGTCTGTCTCTAATGGCTTAAAATCAAAGGCAACAAAATAAGCTCCAGGCAAGACAGATACTTCAGGAAAGAAGATAGAAGGTGTAAAGAGTGAGACAGAAGTATGAAAGATGTGTGGAAAAGCATGAGCTTAAAAAAAGATGGAGAGGAAGCCTGACAGATAAAAGGGGCCTGTTTACCTGAGAGCAGCGTTATAAAAGGAATAGTCTGAGTGTAGGGAAAAAATTGCAGGGAATAGCAGACAAGTAGATTGCAAGGGAAACGGGAAGAAAAGCAATAGAATAAAATGAAAACAGACAGGTGGGGAAAGAGAAAGTGAATGTAGCATCCATCAGGATGGGGTTTTTCATTTCTTCACCAGGGAACTTTTAAAACCAAATTATTTTTTATTAAAATGATATACATGAGAAGGGATTGTAAAAGTGTCCTTGATTCTGACGGGAATGTTGCTAATAACCTTAGCAGCTAGAGCAGGGAGACTGCAGTAGAGAGTAACATTTATATGGTAAAAACTCCTGACCGCTTAATTTTTGTGTTCGGTTTGAAGAGAAGCTGTTTGCAGGCTTCTTAGAGATTTGGAGTACAAATAATCATAGCAGAGGTGGATCACTGGATCTGACTGATGGTGATGATATCAAAGGTATGATAAATGCAGTTTATGACAATTACATGGATGATAAAAATAGATCTGTGTTTACATGGTGTTTGTGTCTATTTCTCGAATGTAGGCTTAACGTGATACCATTTTTTTCATTTTGGCTTCTCTGCATCTTGATATGCTGGTATATTTAGGGAAGATATTTTTGCTAGTATATTATTTATGTATGTTTTTGTTACCTTGCAACTCAGACTTGCTAGCAAGTGCTATATTAAAAAAATTATAAAGCATGTAGTGCAGTATATGGCTCAGGGAGACAGCTCTAATTCAGTGAGCCTCAAAATTGATTTAATCAAGGTCTAAATAACTTTTTCCTATAAAAATATTATTGCTCTAAATCAGTTTTAGAAAACTTGAACTAAACTTGAAAATTAATGTTAGTACAATTGCAACATTCCTATTTGCTCATAAATAGAAATGCTATGTGAGAATCAGGTGCAGAAGCTGTTACAATCTGAGATGGTGTTCTATCACAGCAATGCACTTGCTGTCACAGTCACTTGGCATTTTACCTTGTACTCATGCCAAAACTGCATTTTGAATCTTCTGAGCTACACGACACAGACTGGAAGATTCTAGTCGTCACTCCAGCCCAGACTGGCCAGGACCACATTGGTCTGATACAGGGAGGGTCCATCATACGTGTGTTCAGCTGCGTCAGGAGAAGGAACGACAGAGTGTTTGAGCTGCAAACTTCCAGCATTCACCAAGACAGAAAACAATATTTTATTTTCCCAAGTTATTTTTTCCCAGCATACTACATTCCATCTAACCTAGAACTATCATAAATACATCATTTTGATGATGAAATAATTTAGGCATTTTCTACTCAAGCTGCTGTACCAGTATGTCTATTTAGTTACAAGAATATTTTTCTACTATGATAGTTAAATCAGATTGGCTGCTGGTGTCGGCATAGTTACAGGGGGTGTGTATATCCTATATATGGAGTAGGTGAGTGCATATGTACATATGTGTATACATATATCTATGTATAAAATTAATATATATTGGCAAATATACTGGCAAATATACAGTGTGGCATACGGTAATAGCTTATGCTTTGACAAAGTACTGCTACAGGTCTATTATCCAAAGTGCTAGGATGACACGGAACTAACAAAGAATTTGAAGCCTTGTTAATAGACAAAACCTCCGTTTCACTGGCATTGCAAATAATTGATGGGCTAAATCAAAGGACTTGAATATTGCTTACAGAAGATAATTTCTTATTTGAGAAAAGGATAGAAACAAGGCTGGGTTCCTCTACTCTCTGTCGAAGAAGGTAACTTGCTCCAAGTCCAAGAAGATGGAAGAAGGCTACATATTAAATATTTCTGATTAAATATATGAAAAGGTAAAAAGAAGAGATGTAATACCCTTGTTGGGCATATTGTAGAACCAAAAGAAGCAGGTGAAGGAAATAGATACCAAAAGCATCTGAATGATCTCCGATTTCTGACATTTTCCTGATCTCTAGCTGATAGAGACTGATTTAAGTTTGGAAGCATATAGTTTAATACTTTTCCAGGGATGTTGTCATTTATCATAGTTCTGGAAACTCTTGACTTTCATTCCTAGAAGTACAAGCCTGCTAACTCAAGTTCCTCTTCTACCTCTACTTCTTCTGATTGTCCCGTGAATTTGAGGCGTGCCTTCTAATTACTGACATAATTACAAAATGGTCTTATTTAGAACATATATGTAAATATACGTTATTCATATAATTGGTTACCTGACCTGATCAGTCACTGCTCCCAGGTATTGCAGTATCTGCTGCTTGCATGAAACCTAAGCCAGCCACTATCAGGTTGATTTTGGTGGGAAAAAGAGAGCTAAGACATACCCGGTTATTAAGAAGACGTATTATTTGATGGTAATAGAGTACATATTTTTCATGAGGACACCAAAATATATTTGGTGCCTGGGAGCAGTGAAGGTGAAGGTCTCAGAATAGGGAAGAAACTGTAATCTCTCTGTAATTGGTCCCACAATCATAGCATATTCTTCCTCAAGAACATCTGGGATAAACTCTGGATTTTACCACACGTAATGTTTGAAATTATGTCTCTTTGTTCTGTAAAGGATGTTTGTAAAAGTTTTGAAATTGACATTTGACCTGAGTGCACAGTTATCTTTATAGATGCAATGCAGATGTCTCCAGAAACTCGCTCCTGCTGTAATCTTCCTTATTTTCACTATGCAGCCCACCAGTTCTTTTCTTTAAGCACTTTCCTTCGCTATCTGCCAGTTAGCTTCTCTTACTTTGCTAAAGATTTAGGGATAGATTGTGAACTTACTGTGATAAGTTTCTTGCACAAATAATTCCAGTGGCAAAGTTGAAAGCTCTCACAATTTTAATGTTTTTCAGGATTTTTGTTGCTTGGCTTTTTTATCTTTGGAGTAATGAAATTTCATGATGCTTTTCTGTTCCTCAAGTGTCCTTGATTTGAGGGTTACTACTGTGATAAACCTTGCTAACTTCCATTTGACACAGTCTCATGAGAAAAATAGCACATAGGCATTTCACTCCTCTCCATTCTGATCTGAATTTTGAGGTCCTCTTCCTTAGCAGTTAGCAAAACTAAATAAGCTTTCTTGGGCTTCACCTGGAGTCAAGTTTTCCCTTGTAGGTAGGTATGTATGTATGTGGCACCTTCTTCATTATTACGAGGTGCAATCCCATTGAAAGGGGATTTCCCCATATCTACTACCTCAAGTTATGCCTGATGTTGATAATATGCAGTGTTTACATAGGAAACCTTGATAGCAGACTATTCTGCTCCTGAAAACTAGAAGGCAAAGAAAAAGATCTGATATTTGTTATATTTTTTAAGAAGAATGAGTATTACTTATTCAGTACTATGTGAGTTGGATTTAGTTTTTAACTTTTTGGGTTGGTGATGCTGATCTGACTGTTCACCACTGTGAGAAAGAGGTTATCCATCTGGCCACTGGACCATAAATTTTTATTGTGAAATGAAGGCAGGGCATTCAAGGAAAAGCATTATGTACATTTATGATGCTCTGTAATAAGGGAAGTCTTTTAGAATATGTCTGGAAATTTCTAAAAGGTATTAATGAAGATGTTCTCCTCTCCTGCTATGATACTATTAAACTGGTAACACTGAAGCAATGTGGCTTTACAAATAAAGGGATACCTTAAAATGAGTGTCAGCTCTAAACACATTAAGAAAGTAGGTTTTCTATGAACTACGGAAGGGAAATATACCAGCTTCATGTGTTTTTAAAGTTACATAGATCGTCTCATCTGGAGACGATCTATGTAATTCACACTCTGCTTTCAATCTGCATCAACAGCTCACAAAAACAAGAGATAGAGCTCTGCTGTATTACGAAAAGTAGACCCCAACCTGTATTTTGCAGCAGGTGCCCATTTCTGCCAAGCAGCAGGCGCTGTGTTTAATGAGTGCTCTGGTGGGGAGTCCTGCACTACGTGCCCGCTCACTCCTCGTCCCTCAGTGAGGTGCCTTCTAACACATGACGAGATATTGCAAAGATCTGATTATTTTTCATAGTGTTAATTTATGACAGTTTAAAAGACATCTCAGTGATTTCACAATATTTAAACTGCATGTCTGATAGAAGTAGTAATGAATGGGATCTTCCTCTTCATATCCTGTTCCCCTAGTCAAAGCGACCAATGCTTTATTTGAACATATCCACATATCAGTGGAATGACTTGTAAGCAAGTTTGTAAGCAAAAGTGGCAGAAAGAATGCTTGTTCGTGTATGTTTTTGTAAGGGTAGCGGTGATTTGTATTAAGTGGATGCAAATGAGCATAAACAAAAAGACTGAATTTCTTTAACTTATTGCTTCTTACTTGGCAGATTTTAAAATCAGCATGCTGCAGCAGGATATGCTCATCAGGAAATGAGGTGCACGTTCACTTACGCTATCGTATGGATTGTAGGATTGTTTTGTTTTTAACCTTGCATGAAGTTTCTATGCCAGCTGCTAAACATTAGTATTGCAGTCGGAGTGAACTAGCACTGTTTTCCTTCATGCCTAAGTACTAGCAATTTCCTGGCGTAATTTGCTTAGGTAAAGCCTGAGAAGTCGTCTCTAGCATCAAGTCCTTAAAAACAAGTAAGTCTTGGTTGAAGTATCAGATCACTTCTCTCTGCCAAAAAAAATGTATAGCTGTTACTAAATATATGTCCTGGAACAGACTTATTTAGCAAGAAAACATACTAGTTTTTACCTCAAGTTAATACCCAATTGCTAAGAAACTTGTAGCTGTGCTGTATACTTGTGGGAGGTGAAGATCTTAGATAATTTGGCAGATGTCACTTTAAGAGGAAAAGACAGAATTGGTAATATCTGTGTTGTGCACAAATCTGCAACCCAACATTAGTAATCTATTCCTGCCGTTCTCAAATAGAGAGGAAAGTAGGTTAGTAGATGGCCAGGATGTCTCCACGCAGCAACCACAAAATGAGTGCCATGCCTGGCTGATGAATACACTTCTTTATATATGCAGAATGCAATATATCTGCAAACCATGATATTTTTTTAAGTACTCAAAGTCATTGTCATACCTAAGTCACACTCATAAATTAAAAGGCTTTGTTCCAGAACTGACTTTGCCATGTATCTCACACTCCCAGTAGAGACTATGTTAGTTCTAAGGAAAGAAAAACTGCAAATTGGGTTTACATTCCACTATGTCTGCACTTTAGTCTAACTCGAGGCGGAGAGGTACGTTTTGAAAGAGGCACAGGTCATGGTTGGTGCCCGACTGGGAGCCTCAGCCTGCTGGGCGAGGCAGGTGAGAGGTGGTGGGGCCTGGCACACGGCTCCTGCCCGAGTTCCAGCTCATCGGCTGAGAGCCGCTGCTTTGCAGCGAGGCAGGTTACAGCTGGCGAGCAACACCTTCTCCCTCAGGACAACAGCTTCTCTCGGGTCCCCCCGAGTCTCTACCGCCACACCGTCCTGTTCGGGAAAAGAAAAACGCTTGAGATGCCGCAGACCCCCGTCGGCCCCTGGAGGAAAAGCTGCAAAGACAACATTCCCCTAGACCGTGCTGGGAAGTGCCCCGGTCGGCCCCGCTGCTACTGCCCGTACTTACCCCAGCAGCGGGCTGGGCTCGCCCCGCGCGGTCCCACGCC
>WAAD01016304.1:54166-65570 GCA_013389945.1 Fregata magnificens
GCATCGTGTGATTGAAAGTTGACCTGATTTGTTTTCCTGGCTAAATTGCAACGTGCTGTTCTCTCTGAGCCTTTCACTTGTTTTTCTCTTCTAGAGAAGTGCAAACAACAGGCACCAGTCTCTGCCAGCGTCTGACACCACCTTCCTGCTGTTTTCCTTAAATCTCTCTTTCTCTTCAAGTTTGTTCATACAAAAAAAAAGAGAGAGAGAGAGAACATGCTATTTTTACTTTTTTGTTGTTGTTCTTGTGGCTTTGAAATCCCATCTTTCTTAGGGAAGCGAGCAATGAGGCAGCAGTACCAGTGACTGTCAGAAGTTGCAGAAGTTGGCGGTGCGCCACCAGCCCTATGGCTCTCTGGATGGGGTGTGTGCTCTCTCCTAGGCCAGGTCCCTTGGCCTGCCTCCTCCGACCGCCAGTTTCCCTTCCTGACCGGTGCTGGGCCACAGGGGTGAACTCCAGTCCCATCCTGCTCCTCTGCTTCCCCTGTGCTTCTCTAAACTGTCACTTTCATCCTCAAATTGCGGTCCCCCTGCTCAGCTTTCATTTGTGCATGCTGTTGATTTTGCTGGAGGGAGGGTAGTCTTTGATAAAAGGAGCGGGTCAGTGCAGTAGAAGCGGGAACCTTCCGGACGTTCAAGCATTGACTGCCCACGCTCAGCTGGAGGTGCACTCGGTGACACGGTTTTGCAAGGATGTAGCCGGGAGTCTTTCCTCTCGTGGCGTGTTGCTGTGCAGGAGCTCTCCCGCTGCAGAGCTGGCTGCAAACTCCTACCTGCACAAAGCGCTCACCATTGCTGCCTGTGTCTAGAAAGATTGGAGAAGAATGTTGGTTTCTCTTGGGTGTCAAAATTCTGCTTGACCACCAGTTACTGCTTGAGAAAAGGTGAAATCCAGTTTTAAGGTTGTTGTGGATGAAGGTCCAAATGAGGGATTTTTGGGAAATAACAGATTTTGTTAGTATTTTTTCAGTCTTTAATAAAGGAAATTCCTCGTGGTTTTTAGGTTTAAGTCAAGACAGGTCATTACAATTGCTTTTTGTTACATCCATTGAGTCACTGAATCTATTGGGTTTGTTGTATGTATGATCCAGAGATACCGAGTGGGAGAGTTTATTTCTGGCAAAATAAGACATTTTTAGTGCGAGTTATCTCATTTGGTAAATAATCACGTTAGCATGTAGTACTTGCAGAACAATATTTTGTTATGTGAAAGCAGTAAATGAAAATAGTGGATTAGTGATTGAGGTAACTACCAAAATAGGTAGTGTCAGTAGTTGTTAGGGATGTAAAAGGGTTTCCTTAGAGACTAAACTGATTTTTTTTCTAACAGTTATGCCAAAACCCACGTGGTGTACTCAGTCATTTGTGTTTGCATTTGCCACCTTATATTTAGAAGTTTTCCTGTGCGTAGACTTTATCACGTGTGCGTCTTAACCGTGGCAGTGCGGTATCTGCAACAGCCGTGGCTGCCACCTCTGGGGGCGCGTAGTGTGCATTGGCCCTGCCGGCGGCAGTGGTGCCCGCTGGCCACGGGCAGGGTGAGGAGGGCGGCCTCCAACTTGACCTTTTTTTTTTTTTTTCTCCCTGGGAACTGCTGTTGATGAAACTTGCTCCTTCCTGATGTGTTTTTATTCAGTTGCTTTTACTAGCTGTTAAATTTCAGTTGTCTTTTGGTCACTGAGATAGTGCGCTAATGCAGCGGGCTGGGGGAGGGAGCGTGGCGCGTGTGGCAGGTACCCCCCGCGCATCTGGAGACTAGTCGGGGCTTTAGCCTTGTCTGACTGTACAGGCACTGGTCTCATTTGGACTGTCTGCCTTTTCTAACTGATGGAGGTAAGCCTGACTTGGTTCTGGATCCTCTCTAAGTCCGTCATAGATTTGTTGATAGACTTATTCAGTTTTTAAAAATCTGTGTGGTTAGCTTGGTGTGCAGTTACCCTCAAAGTCAGGAGTGTGGAAGCAGTTGTGTTAAATGTACGCCAGGTGAAATGCATCCCGATTTGTCAGCCGTTGGTAAGGTGTGCTGCTACCTCCCAGTAGCACTGGCTGTTCTGTCTCTGTCAAGTCGGCTGTAGGAAGTAGGCTCCGGGAAGCCTGCTTCACCCATCTGAGGAATTTCATGGTCCTCCCCTGCCTCTGATGTAAGCTATTTTAAGGAGAAGTCCTGCTTTATCTCCTGTCGGTTGGGGAAGAGAACTTGGATCACGCTTGATCTTGCTTAAATTATGGCCGCAGTGGTCCACAGAAGCCAGTGTAGCATCCTCAGCCTTTAACTAGGAAGAAATGTGATTAGTTTTGTAGGGCAACAAGTACTATGCAGCTGAGTGTTCAGGTGCTTCTACATGGTGGATGATGTTAATTGCACATAAGTATTTTTACTGGTGTCTTGAAATATGTTTTGAATATATACCTGAATTTTTTTTTTTTTTTTTTTTTTTTCAATATCAGACTTGTAACTCTGCCCTTTCCTAATTTCTGTTTGCCCTCAGGGCTTTAACTGCATTTATGTTATGAAATTTTATTCACGTGATCACAGACTTTGTTCCAGGAAGTCTGTTCTTTGCTCAGCCTGCTAGATGGGCAGTTCTCAGGAAGGGACTGTGTTGAAAGGAGTGAGAATCCCTTCTTTCTTTCTTCTAAAACTTGAATGAAAGTGATAGTGTAGCAGAAAAGAAAGCTGGTTTAAAATTAGGCGATGAGCGCTGGATAGGAGAAATGGCTGTAATGCAGATTTCTTTAATGATAATGCTGAGCAACACTGAAACTGAATTTTTGGCAGATGATTACATAGGATGTTTCTTTGTCTGTGAACTGGGTGGGTGCTGAATTTTTAAAAATGTTCAGTACATAAAGTTGCAGCTAAATTTAATGTATACTGTTGGTATCAACAGGCTTTGTAGCAGTGCTGTAAGGATGATGAATACAAAGTTCAAAATATTTTTCCCCTTAGCCTTAAACTTGGATTTTTCACTGATTAATGTGTGATTTCATACAAGTCTCATTTTTTCCCTATCTGTAGAATGGGAGCAATGCTGCAAGGTCCTAGGAAAATGTAGGTGTAGTCATGAACATGTCAGCTTTGTGTGTGTGTAATTTATCTATTTAGAGCCGTATTCTGAGAGACTCCTCCCTACAAGGGACTTTGAGGACATGAGTTTCTTCCCCTATTCAGCAAAGCTTGGGATTGTCTTGTCAGTTCAGAGGCTGCTGGTTGTAAATTAAAAAAACCCAAACAAACAAACAAACAAAAAAAAGCCCCAAAAACAAAACAAAAAAAACCCACCACAAAAACCTAGGGAACAGTATGGTTGCCTGATTCTTTGAGCACCACCTGGACTCTAGACAGGGTGCCTACAAGAGAAGAATAGTGACCTGTCTTGCAGGTAGCATGGCCCTACTCGGTATGGGGGGCAGAGTCCCCACTGCATGAGCTGCCTGGTGGTGTAGTGGTTTCTCATGAAGCTTGTGATTCTGCAGTCTAAATCTCTTAATATAAATTTTTTTGTTTCAATTTTTAGTATTTTCTATGCTGTGTGTGCCATACAGGTATTTTGAAAGGCGGAAATTGACAGTGTTATTTGAGGTTAATACCTTTTTTTCTTAAAATGGTGTAGTTCAAAAGCCAACATAGTTCATGAGTCTTGTGCTTACAGTTAGAGGTGAATTTACTGTCCCAGTTTAATCTTAGAGGTGTAATAAGCTTTTTTGCATGTTTGATGTTAAACTGTGGCCTCTTATTAAGTATATGGGGGTTGAAGTTTTAGTCCATCACGATGTTATGAGTGAAATAGACTAATATATTTTGAAAGACTTAGGATTTTTTGTTTAATTTCTTATTGTAGCATGTTCCTCGCCATGTAATGGCGAGAACAATATAGGTTAAGAGTTATGTACTGCGATCAGCAGTTTTTTATGTCCTGCGTGCTCCAGGGAGCAGAGCACTTGCCTCAGCCTCGAGGGTCAGTGGGCTCTCTGCACTGGGCAGATTTTGAAGATCATGAGGGCAGAAATGGCAGTAGGAGCTACAGAAGTAAGGAGATTAGGAAGTTCAGGGAATTAACAACTGAAACACACTCCTATTGATACAAATACAGCTTTCAAATACCAAATGACTGGTATTGTAACTCAGAAAAATAAGGCAAATGTATTCTATGAAATTGGGGGGTTTTGGACTGCATTTCTACCCTATAGGCAACTTCCAGACAAATTTATTTGGGGAAAAGATGCACAATTTATGTTTGTTCCTTCATGGTTTACTTTTTCTGAGGAGTGAGGGCGAGAACCAAAAACCCTGTGGGAAGGGGCATTGCTTGCTCTCTTCCTGCTTGGTAGGTGACCTCTGCTTTTAACTTCCTTTTCACTCCTTCCTTAGATAGCAGAAACTACTGTTTATTTTTGATATGTGCAAAAGGCCTGTGCCATTTTAAATTCTTGCAGAACAGCCATTTCGTGGACTCGAGCATTTAGAACTCCCCGTTTGTTTCCTTATAACTGAATGCAGCAAAAGAAATTTGCTATACTTTCTGGTATTTCTCTAGGTAGATGTTTCTTCTTCAGGACTGCTCCAGGCTTTTAGTCCTTTTCAGCATAGAAATAGATAGAGGGATGGAAAGTAGTGAGCTTTTGTTCAGAGTGTGATGCACTTTTTGAGAGTATTACAAAACTGGTGTTATCTTGTGACCTATTAGCCTGCATCGCTAACAAGTGTCTCCCTGCTCACTGCCCCTTCCCCAAGGGGACAGGGAGCATCTGGTTTTGCAGCAAAAAAAGCTGAAATGGGCAAATTCTGCTTCTCTCTTTCTGTTTGGATACCTTTTACAGAGCTGTCTGGAAGCAACAGGAATTGCTGCAGATTCCTCTACATAGAGATAGGCAGGCAGCACATCACCTGCATGTGTGTGGCCCAGGCTGTATTAGTTTTTTATCTCTCTTGACGTAATGTTGTGTTCAAGGCAGATGTTTGCTACCTAGGAAGACACTCTTTTAGTGTTCCTGCTACAGATGTCTCGCGTAACTTTGGCCAAGATGCTTTCTGTAAAATATAAATAGGCTTTTCCTGCCTTTTGGGGGATTGTAAGCATAAACTCCTTGTCTGTGTATTGTATATTTGTTTATCAGTCGTAGTAGTAGTACAATGTAATACAGCAACACTGATACTGCCCTATGGGATGCTAACAAGGACTTTTTTACTTTTGATTGACTGAGCATCTCCAGTAGACTAAAGCAACCCAAAGGGGTGCCATCGTATTTCCTTCTAATCTTTCTTTAACTTGGTAGAATTCAAACAGAAAACAATGCATTTAGTGTAGTTTTTCCTTAACCAGAACATTGTTCTTAACTCTGAAGAAAGAAAAGTTACTGCTTTTGACCTTACAACTGTGTAATGAATCTTCCCTTTCCAGGAGAAAGCTGCATGGAACCTAGATTTGATTGTTTAAGGCTTTATGGGAGACTTTAGAGAGGTTAGTATCACATTTATGCAGGCACAGACTACAGTGGTCAGAGATGACAAGCAACATCAGGAGGATGTATTAGTTGGCTACCCAGTTGGTGCCAAAACTGACAGTTGTCTTGAACAAAACTTTATTAAAAGCACTTTAAATGAGTGCTTTGTATCTCTGATTATTCCGTCACTGTAGCAGATGTTCAAATCAGATGCTATCATTTAAAAAAGAGTTTTACTGAAGATGCATTTGTTTTTCAGTATCTATACATTTGCTCTAAATGGACTAAATGCTTAGAGCAGTACTTTAGACAGTGAGAGCCAACTAGTCAATAAACCTGCTCTCGGGTATCACTGTCTTCAGCTGTGAAGAGTGCAAAATGGTCAGTGAAGACTGTTAACAAACCTACTTGTTTCTTTGAAACAGTCTGGCTCTGCCAGTTAGCTATTAAATGGTAGAAGTTGGTAGTGTTGAAAAGCCACCAAAATCCTTCTGCCAAATCAGAACCTGCTCTTTGATCGCTCTTCGTGGTTCAGAGTAATCTAGAGAACAATTGCAAGTGAGTAATCCATGTTTTTAAAAAAGCAGGAAAATATGACACTTGGGATTACATAGCGACAAGTTTCAAAGGAATGGATACCATTCCTTGTAGCAAACATACTCAGGATATCACCCATCTGGTTTGTATATGTTCAGAGTGTTCACTTCTTTGTCAGGCTTGTTCTGCATATCGTATTGGAGCCAACAACTCAGGAAATTTGTTTTTAGCAAATTTTTTATTATTTAAGCTCTTAGTTGTATGAGTTCAGAATAAGTCTTTTTAAGTAGGATATTTCCGGAAGGGATATTATTCACTGATGCTACTTTTCTGTGGAATATTTTTTGTAGTGGCTTTTCTGTTTGATTGATATAGGAGGGCTCTCATGATGGGGAAAGATCTTGCAGGTTTGGATTTCCCTGTAGGAAGTACACTCTCATCTTACCTAACTTAATATTGTTTTTAAGAGCCTAGAAGGAAGGGATCACTGGACCTGGAGAGGGATTTTGCATGTGGGCAATTCTTCCTCCAAGTGGACTGTTTGGGCACAGCAAGTGTTTCTGTTACTATGCCCATGAACTGATCTGTTGAATTCGGGTTTTGTCTAGTGAAGGTGTGTGGGAGCAGAGGACAGAATACAGTGATACCAATCTTCAAAATGTAGCCGCCTTACTGCTGTTGAGGGGTGGCAATTCCAAGATAAAAAGCTTTCAAGATACTACTAATATAATGTATGTTCTTTCAGTTGTCCTTTCTCCCTTAATTCATCGCACTAAACATTATTCAACAGACTCAGGAAGGACCTTGTCGTGGTTCTGTTGCCCATAGCAGTATTTGCTATGCTAACGCTTCCTGTACATGGTGCATGTGGAGTTATATTAGAAGTTTTGGAAATGGATAGGTAGATGCAATGTCGAATGTTCTGTGCTATATCTTATCTTCTCTTTATTAATTATTCTATACTTGCCAACTCCCATCATTAATATGGGAAAAACCACTGCAAAAATAATGGCATAGTAATTTCTGGGGCAAGATGGGCAAAATTTGATTTGTGAAGAATTCCTTCAGGAGAAGCTAGCATAAAGAAAAGTCTGGCTAAAAACCCACCTGTTAACAAGGATTCCATGCCAAATAAAGCTAAATGTTGACTCCTCTTTTCTGCATGATGAACAGGATTGAAAAGAGACACAGCATGCCATGTAATGAAACACATTGTTTCAATGAATATTGCAAAAAAGCTTCAGTAGCTTTCATACCCATCAGCACCATCAATTGTTAGACAGACTTCAGTCTTGAAAGCTGCCGTAGACATGCACGTTATCACTTTGCAGGTTTGGGACGTAATTTTTGAAGGTGCTCAATCAGTTGGGTTTCTTCTTTCTTTTCAAGTCTTTCTATTGCCTACATTAGTGCTTCTCTTTCATAGGTACTGTGCTGTGCCTCAAGCAGGTTATGCTTACACCTGTGCAATAGGCTTGTTGTCTGTGACATTGAAGGAAAGTGCAATTACTTTTATGCAATATGTAGGGAAAATGCTGTTACTCAGAAATAAGAGCCGTTGGTTGCTTCAGGAGGCCAGTGCATTGCTCTTGAGAGCCATGTGTGGCTTTCAGGCAATTCAGTTGTACTTCCAAGGGGTAGGATTGGTAGAGGGACTCGTCAGAAACAAGGCATCACTGGCTTGCCTTGGAGATAGTTGCATGCCTGGTTCAGCCCCAATTACAATGGAATAGACCCTTGGGGAGCTATTGTTCTCCGTGTTGTATGAATCACTCCCTGAGCTCTGAATGAATGAGCCATTCTCAGTTCCCATCCTTGTGGCATATACCCACACGCATGAGTATATGTTGTCAGTTTGTGGCCAAATAAAGGCATTGGTAAGCAACTTGTAAAGTCATCTGTGTCCCTGCTGCCTACAGCCATCTGATGAGACACGTAATGGCCAAGAGATCCTTAAAACAGGGCGCCTAGCTGAAAGGCGGAGAGAATTAAACGTTCTTAAATTGTTACCCGCAAATGTCTCCTAGCT
This sequence comes from Fregata magnificens, assembly GCA_013389945.1. Taxonomy (NCBI): domain Eukaryota; kingdom Metazoa; phylum Chordata; class Aves; order Suliformes; family Fregatidae; genus Fregata; species Fregata magnificens. Next base: position 62,178 of record WAAD01016304.1, read on the forward strand.
GATCTGGAGTTGGCCCAAGTGGTTCATTCATAAGTCTTTTCTTCAAGGCGTTAGCAGAGGTTCCCTTAGGAACATACTTCTCTGTAATTCACTTTTCCTTTCCAGGTTGTTGGCCAGACAATTGAAATCAAAAAACTGTCAGCACAGAGGTGAAGTCTAAAGATCATTACAATTTTTTTAGCCTTAAAGAATTGATTTCTGTTGTGGAGTGATATGCAGAAAATTACTTATCTATCCAGCAGCCAAAGTTTTCTTTGTTTTAGATCAAATTTCTGGACTGTTGAACTGTTGGGAAAAGTGAAATAAACAACCTTCCAACAGCATTTAAAAAAAGTGAGCTACGGTCATTTGAAAAAACCTTCCAAAAAGACTTCCATAAAGAAATAGGCTGCATCTTGGGGAGAGGAGGGACACAGAAAATATTTTCCTGGTTTTTTTCAGCACCAGAAGAATTAATGTTGAATGCTAGAGTCCAGGTAACCCAACAACCTAACCAAAATGCTCTTCCTCATCAGCTGCTTAGTTCATGGGAAGTCAGTCAGAAGTTGTTGTGTTTGGGTTTTTTTCTCTCCCCATCGAAAAACCTTATTTTCTCTACTTTGTATTTTAACAAGTTTGCATCCAGCAGTCGTACAACTGTAATCAGCAGATACAAATTTTATAAAGGCACTTTGGAAGTGGATTTCCTAATCATATTTGACAAAACCTGCTGTCTTTTGATGTTTATAGGGAAGATTTTTTTTCTTGTAATTTGTTAAATTTACCATTGTTGTGCTTTTTTAGGCCAAAATTTGCCAGTTATATTATTTCCCTCCCACAGGTTTTATGTAGACTAAAGCCTGATCTGTCTGCCTGCTATTTTTCCAGCTTTTTCCCTCCTTCCTTTCACCCCCCAGCCTCCCATAAGCAGTAGTCACCATTCGCTTGCCTGCATCCCTTTGCCCATTCTTTTGGACACAGTCTTTCTCATTTTAAAATAATTACTTTGTGGAATAAAAGTTCTCTTTAGATTATTAAAAAAAACATTTTAAGTTCACCTAGGCACCTTAGCAGTGAGAGGGGGTGTGTTTGTTAGGAGACAGAACTGCCTAAATACAGAAGATAACTTCAGTGAGAAATACTATTTTTATATTTCTTTTTCTGTGTTGTTTGCTTCAGTGTTGCTGGCTCAGGGACTGAGAAATACTGCATTTTCACTGTTCATTTAAAAAGACTCTTGATTAATTAAATGAATTCTGTTCTTTCCTGACCCTGGGCTTAGATATATGTCTCTCTCATTAGGAATTTCTTATCACTTGAGATCTTTTCAAACAGCTAGTTTCATTTAAACGCCAGGATGTATTTTTCCCCTTCTCTATTGCATCANCTGTTAAGTATTCTGGAAGAGCTGGAGCCCTGGGGTCTTGGTAAATGGTGTCCTGTAGGTTTTGGTTATGTAGCTATTGTTAGGAGGTAAATATAGTTCTGGGGGTGTGTTTGTTTTATTTTAAATCTCAGAGATTGTATATTGCTGTCTGCCCTACTGACTGCTGATTTAGCTTGAGTGGGACCTTCTTGACTTGTGAGGCCACAGTACTGAATGACTGTGGCCTCAGGTTTGTGATGGTGATGCACTTCAAAGCCTTCTGCTAAGGGCGGGCTGGCTGGCTGTGTTTTTGCTGTTATCTTAGAATTGAATTCTTCTCAAATTACTGCTGCTTGGCTTTATGCCATCATACTAGCATCTCAACTTGTTTTCTTAGCACATCAGTAGTTTTCAAGGCTGTTTCCAATTTTGTTTTCTGTGATTCCCCAAAACATGCTGTGGAAGAAAGGCTGTTCAAGACATGGTTTAGCAACACAGGTCAACTTTGTGGGGGTTTTTTTGAATCATTTCTCACTATCACAACCCAAATGTTCTATTTTAAGTAGAACAGGTATCATTTTTTCCAATTTAAAAATCAAGAAATTTGCATTCATTCCATACAGTTTCATGTCTTACTATTAATAGGAAGAGACCTTGATCAACATGATGATGACTTGCTGGTGTTTACCTAGCCACAAAATAGTTTGCTACCAAATAGTTTGTTTTCTTGGAGGCAGAAATGTTAGCTTCATTACCTTATTTTCCTGGAGAATGAAAAAATCCTTTCTGGTTGGTTCTGCAATAAGGAAAGTCCAGAGTTTAAGACAGGTAAGAGAGAAGAATGAAGCTGAGTGCATGGTTTGGCTGGTTTGGTGTTGGGTTTTTGGGTTTTTTTCCAAATGAGACAAGAGAGTAGCTCCCTTAAAAGGACATACATGTGGATGCAGAGACAAGATGTATCTTCATGTTGGTGAAAGAAGAGAAGAAAAGTAGTTGTGTGGGCTTTTTTTTTTTTTTTACGAGACTGCTTAAGGATTTTAAAATCTGTATTTTTACTAATTTTCTGTAGACTGTTTTGCATTTGATATTTTAAAGCTTTTATCTGCTGGTACACGTGTATTCTAGAATGACAAGAGCTGTCATACTCAATTGTTATGAAGTTAAATTATTAGAACATCAACATAATGGGATAAATGCATATTTAGGATATTCCAAATTGAAGTAAACAGTTACTTAAAGACTTTAGGGATTGCATCGCAATGCTGCTAAACAGTGGGTTCTATACTTGGAATGGTTACCATGCTTAAAGTCTGGTGTTCATAACGTCAAAGATTGTTTGATACCTTTAAAGGAATTTTGATTTTTAAAAAAAAGGGGGGGAAAAAAAAGCTGCTTTCCAGACTGCTTTTCTTGCCATTTGAAATGTGTACCTTTCCCCTCGCCCCCCTTTCTTTTCCCACCGCTCACCCTTTTAGCTGGATATTAGTTAGCTTTACTGATCTAATGGATGCTACTGTCAGTGAAGAGACTATGTGGTGGTAATACTATCAATGTTAATGTGAAGTGTTCCTAAAAATATGTTGGACATAATTCTCATACCATGTGTGTTACCATAAAATCTGAGTGCTTACTAGGAGCACATTAGGAAATTCGATTTAGATTTGGGCTGTCCTCTTCAATAGATAGGTCTCTGTGTTGAAGTATTTTGCTTTGGCATTAAAAGCTATATGCATATAAGTCTGTTAAAGAAACCAGACCAAACCAGTATGCCTTTCACTTAAGTGAAAGGTGGTTTGTGCTGGCCTTGAATTCAGGAGCAGGGGGCCTCAATCTAATCTGGAGGGTTATTCTAAGAAGAATCTGGCATCTGCATAATGAACTTTATCTCCATTGTAGAAAGCTGACAATGTATGAAGCTGTTGATCTTTCTTCATCTCGAAGCTGTAATTGATTGCCAGATAACAAGAGTCCATTCAGGGTAATAAGAGAGTCGAAGATAAAGATTGAGTCTTGGAGCTTGATTCCATATTCAGTGGAAAAGAAAAAAC
>WAAD01016311.1:3676-16575 GCA_013389945.1 Fregata magnificens
CTGAAGAATATAATTCTAGGGAATTGACCAAAACCCCGTACTTTGTAGATGCTATTACCATATACAGAAGTAGGGTGGTTGCAGAAGATAAAAGTATATTCTTTGACTATTCTGTTTACATTTCCTCAGAAGAGACTAAATCATAACAAATTTAATAAAATGTCTGATTGCTGCCTAGCTCAGAATGAAGTCTGCGTGGATATTTTTTCTCCCTCCACGCAAAATTTCTAGCTGCTTTGGCAAGCATAATTACAAAGACAACTGCCATTCCAGAAATAAAGTCATAAGACTTAGGGGTTTTGCCTCTTTTGGGGACTTGGAATCAGTTAATTAGATCAGTGAAATAAGTTCTAATAATCGGCAAAACTTAAGAACAGTTTGAGGGGTTTTTCAATCTCTGAGCAAAATCCAATAAGCATTTGGAGGAGGAAATCAATGTGGAATCCTAAAAGGCTTCTTATTTCTTTCTCACAGAATTCTAGCTTTCTCTCCGAAGCTCTTTTTCCTGTACATGCAACAAAAACTGAAGAGCTGGATCCGTCCTTCAGCCTGCACGAGACCATTGCAAAGGTAACAGAAATGGAGATCTCATTTATACATACTTTCTTTCACATGGCTAACTTTGAATTTGTTAATAATTCTGAAAGATAATATGTTTTTTCCTGTGAACTTTGAATGTAGTTAAAAGTTGTGGAGCTTTTTTCATTGAGATTCACCTCTGGGATAGTCTTTACTGTTACATTGGTCAACTTGTGTGATCAAAATACTTTTACGTGCAAATGCTTAATTTTACGTGCTTCACTTGTATTTTGCATGATTCACATTGAACTTATTGGCATGAGTGCAGGGCATTGAGCCCCACTAGATGGCAGGAAGTCACAAGTTTGTTGCTGTCAATTTTGTCAGTGGAGAGGGCTTTCTGAGGCCACCTTCACATGCACAGATACTTGGTTTTACAAGCTGTCACAGTGTGCTCACATGGGAGGAAGGGGTGGCCATCCCATGATTCTGGAGAGTGCTCTACAAAGGGGACGCTCCCAAAGCTAATGTGTTCTGACTCCCCTCTTGTCGCTGCAATATAATACTCCCTCCGTGTTATTTATTAATACAATCAAAATTACTCCTTGCTCTAAACTGCTCTTTCTTCACTCTGTCCACTCAGCAAGCCCTATTTTTACGAAGAGACGTGACTACAAATGGGTCCAACTTAATGGATTCGTACACTTCTTATAATTGGATTTTTACAAACCAGAGTTACGTAAACCTCACAAACAGATTTCTTTGTTTATTCAGAGCTACTTCTTTTGGAAAAGCAGCTGCTGTTGAAACATTTCTTTTGGCAACAACAAAAATAAATTCACAAAGATCAGCAATGTGCAGATTTAGCGTGTAGGCGGATCAGCATCTTTGGCAAAATAGACAGTGACTCATCTCGGGGGTTTTTAGGGGGTTTCTTGTTTGTTTGCTTGCTTGGGGGTTTTTTGGTGTTTTGGTTTGTTTTTTTTTTTTTTAAAAAGAAGCACGTATTCCTAGACACTCTTTTGAAGCTTGGCAGAGTCTGACAGTTAAGGAACAATCACAAGACAAGAGTCTTCTCTGAAGCCCTTTTAATGGAATTGATGGTTTTTAAGCCATCCTTGATGCCAAAGTGACTGAAAAGATTCACCAAATTTCTTGCCAAAGACTGAGGGAAGTAGGTATGCGATTATTTACTGCATAATTAATTTATGATTTCCTAATTAGTGTGTGATGGGCCATGTGTAATCTGAATAATCTTTATTTTAGTATTTTCTCTATAATGTTGACTAACACAGAAAAATATTAGATAGTTGACGTGAAGCATTTTGATACTGTTTAAATCATTGCAAATTATTTTAAGTAGGTTCATTGAGCATTACAATTTTCTGTGATAAAAGTCGATGAAGATTGCACTAGGCTATGACTCTATTTCCATTTTGCTTTTCAGTCTGTAGCCCAGGATGCTTTTCTAAAGATGAATAATATATGCAGCAGTGGAGTGAGAGCCTCAGCTGATGATTTTGTCATCTTTAGCTTAGCTTAATGCATCTTAAAGTAGTTTCTGAATAGGTTGAACAGCAAAAGTTTTCGAAATTTCACCTATTGCTTACTCTTCTTTATAGTTAGGTAACGATGTTGTTATGTCTTGGTTCCCTTCACTCCCCCCCTCCACCTTTCTCTCAGAGTAACTAAGCCAGCCATTGTCTTTCCCTTCTCCTGCAAGATGGGCTTTCCTTTGCTCCCTCCCTTTATCCTAGTGTTTGTCATCTGTTCCAATTTGAAAGCATTTTCTTTGGGTGAATGTCCAGAAATGCATGCAGTATTTTGTATAAGGCTTTAATATGGCTTTGTGTCATAACATTTATCCAGCTTCCTGCCTGAGGTGACGTCATATCACCTTTTCCTTGGTAACATCTTTCAGCCCTACATTTGATTCTAGTGGCTGCATGTTAGTGCAGACAAGCTGCTGCGTATGTAGTCTGAATTCTAAAGAGTAATCTTATTTTAGAAATTTTCTTTTTTAAACTGGCACTGGTTTCCATGCTTTGGGCAACCTGGAAGGTTGCTGGGGCTTTGCTGTCAGTGGGGTTTTTCCTATCTCCGTTACTGAAACGCTAAATATGTTCTCTCTATACTGCATACATATTGATTCTCAACATGAGCCCTTTAAGGGGAAAAAAGCTTAATGAAGTTTTATTTCTTTGAAAAGAAAAAACACGTATCAGTTTAGCTTTAATGAAAACATCTATAATTACTAAAAGAAAAGAAATTTGAGTCACACAATACCTATTCTAAACCATTCCATTGTTGATCAGTTATCCATGGGCAATGTATGAGTGCTAGCAGAATTCTACATATTATACTGTGCACATGAATGATGCATGACGCTTGGTGCTTCGACATTTTTTGCTTCTAGTAAAAACTGGATTATTAAAAATATTTTTTTGCATTTCTCAGTTGCTGTATATGCCTGATGGTTGTCTTTGAGCTAGTAATAGTTAAAAATAAATAAGATATGTTTTTATTTGAGTGAAAGAGAGAAGTGGATAAAAATACAGAAATGTTGTATATCCTGAAATACCATTTCATCCTGTGTCTTTGAAAACAGAGTTTTGTTGACTTCTATAAGCAAGCTAAAAGGAAAAACACTCTTTATTTGGATTTCTAAGTTGCAAAAGCAAGTTGTATTCATGAGACTACAGAAATTCTGATGCAATTCTCTGAACACCTCGGAAACCTTACAGTTTGAGTGATCAAGCTTTAGTTTCTTACTGAAGTCTTTAAAGTGAAAATATTACTTGGATATGGGATTTAAAGGAAATGCTATAAATTTATTTAGTTAACTAAGCATTTTTAATGCTATTCCTTAATCTGAAATCTTCATATTTTCATTGTGGTACTCTGAACAGATGAGGCCAAGTTTTATCTTCAAAAGATTAGAAATCTCTAGCTTTATATTAAATTACTCATATTTGCAAAAAAAATCCGCAGTGAGAAGTTAGCTTGTAGTTAGACTTTACACTCCTCAGTTGGAAGTTAATGCTCCTCGACAGGTACATGCCAACTGACTGTGTATACAATTGCAAGTAAAACAGGTATCGTAACTGCTTCAGAAATTTTAACTTGCAATTTCAAAAGACTTTTCACACAAAACTGGGTTTTATGGTAAAAGAAATTAAATATTCAAAATGTAATGATTTTCATTGGCTTTTTTTCTCAGAAATGGTTTCTGAAAATATTTGAAACTGTAACTTTTTATCCTTATTTGAGACCAAACGTATTTTCATTAATCTTAAGATTTTTCACACGATGAAAATGCCGTATTCCGACCTGCTTTATTCAGATACATACCTGGTTATTTTACCACTATTTATCCAAATATCAAATATTCAAATCCTTGTTTACAGGGCTAGAGTAGTACAAAATACTGTTAACCAGCTATAATGGCTTTGAAGACTATGAAAATCTGTTATCTATCAAGGTTTCCATGATATTCGATTATAGAAGTTCAAATTGTAGGAAGCTTAGGTTGACGAAAGACCTGTGAGGTTTTGGAGATAGAAATCTTGGAAAATAAATCCAAAATATCGTAGGTCCATAGTTGATAGCTTATTGTTGTCTGAAGGTAAGCAGCATTCTGCCATATATGAACTAAAGATTTTGTGATCTTTAGAGACCTGGTGCAAGCTAAAGCCTAGACCCAGGAAATAATGTGCTGTGCTCATATATTCGTGTAATTCCTTCTAGTTCAGTGATTGCTACTTTGACTATATGTCGTGGTTTAACCCCAGCCGGCAACTCAGCCCCACACAGCCGCTCGCTCGCTCCCCCGCAGTGGGATGGGGGAGAGAATCAAAAGGGTAAAAGTGAGAAAACTCATAGGTTGAGATAAAGACGGTTTAATAGGTAAAGCAAAAGTTGCACACGCAAGCAAAGCAAAACAAGGAGTTCATTCACTGCTTCCCACCGGCAGGCAGGTGTTCAGCCATCTCCAGGGAAGCAGGGCTCCATCACGCCTAACGGTGACTTGGGAAGACAAACGGCATCGCTCCGAACATCCCCCCCTTCTGTCTTCTTCCCCCAGCTTTAGATGCTGAGCATGATGCCATACGGTGTGGGATATCCCTTGGGTCAGTTGGGGTCAGCTGTCCCAGCCGTGTCCCCTCCCAGCGCCTTGTGCCCCCCCAGCCCCCTCGCTGGCGGGGTGGGGTGAGGCGCAGCAAAGGCCCCGACTCTGTGCAAGCACTGCTCAGCAGTAACGAAAACGTCCCTGGGTTATCAACACTGTTTCCAGCACAAACCCAAAACACAGCCCCATACTAGCTACTGTGAAGAAAATTAACTCTGTCCCAGCCAAAACCAGCGCACTATAGTATTCATGTTCAATAAATAATTCATTTTTAACAACAATTTTTGCTTCCAGTAATAATTCTTGTATTTTGTTTCCTTTGGCAAATCTTCATGGCCAAATAAAAATCTGCTTAAAAAGGCAAAAAATTGTTAAATTCCATAACGCTGAAAAAGTCTATTTTCCATATGTAGAGGTATGTATTTTACAGCTGCTTATGTGAGAGACTTTGTGTTTAAAATTACAGTCTCGGTTCCTTTAGCGACCAGCTGAGACCTGATCTGAATGACTCTACATCTCTTGGAACATGCACAGTCATTGGTATTTTTGAGACACAGTTGGTATATATTTCTTGAAGCAAACTTACTTTATCATATCAAATTGAGGTTTGAAAACTGAGAAAATGTTGAATTCAGTGCAAGGCGGCATACTGGTGCTGGATGGTGATTATTGTAAAATGAATATTCACTTTACTAAATCAAGAGTTATTCATTCAGACCTGGCAGTGGAGACATTACAGAGTTGAGATACCTGGAGAAAAAATTGAAATATCTGAAAAAATCAAACATTAGGAAGTAACATCTATTGCCAAATGCCTTGTGTATTGACGGTTTTATAGTGAAGGAGGGTTTGACCTGGTTTGTGTCTTTTTTGTGTATTCAAGAGTATCAGATATGGACAAACCAATTTATCCAAGCTGATTGACTTCAGAAGTTTATGTTACTTCTTGGTTGACGCCTCCAGAGTAGGAATAGCCTCGCTAGATAAGAACAAAATTCCATTTGGTACAAAAGTACAACTGGTAGTAACAAGTGGTAGATTCTTCAGGAATAAATATGTAAAATCAGGGAATCATAGCACGATACTTCCTCTGGTATACTTTCCCACTCACTGTCAATTGGCAGTGCAGTATTTCTTAGGCTCATAATCACATCTCTACACCAATTTCCAGCTCTGTTACATGTGTAGTTATCTATGCCCTTTTTGAATTCATTTGCATGCTGACTTCCAGAACATCTCATAGCAACGTTTCCCACAATTTAATTCCGCCCTGCCCCTTACTTAAAACTTGCTGCTTGTTTATCTCACTAGGTTTTTTCTGCCTTTGGTATGAGAAATAATAAACAAGCATGTGCTATTTACTTTTCGATACCAGTTGCTTTCCTTTCTAAACTGTGTTGTGTCTGGGTGTAGTAACCAGTTTGAGCTGTCCTCATACGTAAGTCATTCCTGCCTAATGATATGTTACCTCTGTACTTACACAGTTCTATGGCATCTCTGTTGCTTTAAGGTAATTAGAACTATGTACCCTATTCAACATGTTGGATCACTGTGGATGTATAGAATCTCTATGATATTTTCTCCTCTAATCCTTCCTCAGTAATCTTCAACATGCTGTTGGTCTCTTAGACTGGTGTTATCCATTAATTATTCATGATGACTTGAATATTTCTGTCTTCAGTGATATGAGCTTATTCATACGTCCTGATTGTCTGTGTATACTCGTAGGTTGTTTTCTTCTGTGTGCATCACTTCATATTTTCCAACAATGAGCCTGCCGTTGTTCAGCCCAGTGCTCAAATCTTGTGGGATGCAGGTCAAGGAGGACAGAAAGAACAAGTATCTTTCAGTCTTGGTAGCAGCATATCACTTGCAGTGTGATTTGCTTCTATGGCCGCTGAAGCTGGTGGAAAAGCTTATGCTGGTTTTGGCAGGAAGTTGTTTGAGGCCCTTCATCTCTCTGTGGGAAATAGGGCTTTAGTGAATTTTTTTCCATGTGAATGGCTTCATACTAAGTAACAATGGAAGAATTTCAACATAAATTTTTACATGAGGTTCAGTGTAAGAACAAATCATCAGCTAATTGTGGCTTATGCTCTCTGAAGACAGTAGTTACCTTTATTTCATGAACACTTTGAAAAGGAGGAGATTGCCAAATGTGGCAGGTAATATGAATGAGAAATGTGCAGCTTTTGAGGAGATAGATCTGTAATCTGAATGCTCAGAAGATCTAATTTGTCAGAACGCTTGCCAGATCAATTTATCTTAGATCTCGGCACTTTAAAGGTGGATTTAGGGTAGATTGCTGCGAGGCCCAGGCTGATCGGAAAGATTCAGAGAAAAAAGAGAAATACGTAGGCTTCCTAGTGGTGAAGAACCAAGACATCCATTACAGCAAAGTTTTGCAGTAGAAAATTTAGTGGTATCTTAAGTGAGATTTGCAGACCTTGTAATTTCAAGTGTGTTTTGTAATGCATATAACAAGTATTAAAATGGAGAAATGTGTGCCTGTGTGGCAGAGAATGGATTTTCCCATCAGACCAGAAGAAGTCAGGTGAAACTCCATTGTTATCAAATGCATACTCAGAAAAGTATGTACTATTTTTCAATAAGTTTCATCAGTGTTATTCAGCACGGTGTTTCATGGTAACTAGGCACTTGGAGTTATTAACAAGTTTGAAAATACTTTTGTGTTATGAGGTATGCTCACTAGAGTAGCCTAATAAAACTCGGATTATGCAGTTCTAAAAGCTTTAATGGCAGTCCCCCAACAGAGAGTGCCTCTGGAGCCACTTACCCAGTATCAGCCATGGAATAATAATAATCTTTTATTGATTTTTACTTTGGCAGGCACCAAAGTGTTGAAAGGTATGCCAGAAGCGACATAATTGGTTTTATGATGAGTTATGGGTGCTGACAGATAACTCTTGAGAAAATTATTAGTGATCCTGATTATTCTACACTTCAATTATGGAGCTGCATAAAGTAGAACTAACTACCGTAATGCAATTAACTTCTAAACATTAAATAAAACAGCAATAGGGAGGGATGTTTCCATTTGTAGGGGAAATAAGGTTTTTTGTTTAACATACTGTAGTATGTCTATTTTTTTTTTTTTTAATATAAACCCTTCCAAGAAGATGACAGGCAGATTCTTTTCTTAAAGCAAATGGAATGAAAAGTACTGGACTGCAGGACTGTTGGTAAATGAAATTCACATTTTGACCACAGATAAGGAACAGCACAGGAATGTTGATTTGAGGACTTCTGTAACAGGATCATACTGTTCTTTTCTTTTGAAGCATGGGAGGGATATATATTCCCATTTACCCATTGTCAAGTCTCATGAATTCTCTAATACAAGCATAGGGAATACCCATTCATCTTGGCAATGCAGTGATATCCATAACTTTGTTACCTTCTTGCTGTGTAAACTCCCTAAAAATCAAAATCGCTGGTTTGGTGCATGCTACCTCTGCTAAATATTGGGGTAGCAGATTCTGTTTCATCTTCCTGCATGGTACCTGCAAATGAGCTCTTTTTTTGTATGCTTCTATACTGAAAAAGCTAAAAGTAACTATGGATATATATGTAACTGATATATGAGATTGCCATCAATTCTTAAAATATTAAATTTATAAAACATAAGTTAATACAACATACAGGAAGAATTTCTTTACCGAAAGAGTGGAACAGGCATTGGAACAGGCTCCCCAGAGAGGTGGTGGAGTCGTCAACCCTGGAGGCGTTCAAAAAAGGTGTAGACGTGGCACTCCAGGGCCTGGTTTAGGAGGCATGGTGGTGTTGGGCTGATGGTTGGACCTGATGATCTTAGAGGTCTTTTCCAACCTTAATGGTTCTATGATTCTATGATACCTAAATTAACATCAAGGTGGCAAACCCTTACAATCCCAAAGACTGAGAGTGCAGATTGTGAATCAGTAGAATAATACTGTGAAGAACAGTAATAATGCTGTTTCCTGCCAGAGTTTAAAATCAAAACAAAATCTCAGTGTAGTCAACCAGCTTGAAATTTCTTTGCATTTCATTGAAGCATCTGTTGTAGTTTTGGCAGGGATGCAATCTCCATAATATCAAGTGGAAACGCGTTCACAAACCATGTACAGCACGTCTATGTTGCAGAGTTTTACCAGAAACATTTCTGCCAGCATATTATTACTGGCATAGCTATTTCAGCAGAGTACATTCACATTCATGTGTTGTTCCCACTGCAACGTGCCCTTTTTGGTATCAGATTGTTCTTGAAAAAGCTGTGTGGCATTGTGCACAGGCATCCCAGTGGCCTCTGCATCAAGGCAGCTGTACATCTGGATTTCCATCGATGTATCTTCCATTTTCATTTAAAAATTTCCTCTGTGTAGAACTAGAGGATTTGGCAGAATTGTTTAAGATTTCCAAACAGCAGAGACAGAATATTACTCCAATCGGAGTGACAGCACGTGGGCCAAAGTGCTTGTATGGTGCATGCAGAACGAATCTGAAACATTCAGAAAGCAAAAGTCTGATGCACCCAAGTGTATTGCATATCCAAGCCAAGCCCAGTAAACCCTTTATCCTTGCAAGGCCCAGGCAGATATATGGCAGCCTTCCCCCGCATCACTGAGTGGTTTGCTAACTGGAAATTTTTGCTCTATGCCATGCTTTCCTTCATGAAAATGTGACACTTCGGGGTGTCAATTTTCACAGGTAATTTCTCCAGTTAACTTTCTTCAGTGATGTATTCTTTTTGATGTAATTTTTAAAATGTCTGTCTTCAATCACGTATGCCAGACTTTCACGTCATTTCTCAGTCTCTTCATCTTCATACCTCCGAAGACATGAGTTCTGCACGGACCAGCAGAACTCTCATGTCTTTTTAAAGACAAATTATGTTATGAATTGGTACTTGCAAAACAAATTGTCTGAGCATCCAGCCTACAAACAGCAATATTGACCAGGGGCAGGTGAGAGATGCTGAATGAAGTTAATGTAACAGAAGCACAAATCTCAGTGTATGAAGTGAGAACCAAGCTGGGGGACCTGATTAATATCCATATTTGAGACAATCTGCTGTTGATACCGAATTTTTAGATGCAGAGTTTGACCTTGTTTTGAAGACATCAGAATAGTCTGCAGTGTCATTTGGATGCTCTGTCACACATAAAAGCATCTGTGTGGGTTTTTCTGCCTGAGAAATTGCAGGATGACTTGCTGCATCTCTTGATTTTTCTGTTTGTCCTCCCACAACTGGCAGCAATTCACGGTGTTTCAGCAGATCTCATCTGCTGTAGGGTGATGTAACAGTAAGGCAAATTTTGTCAGCAAAATTTGATAACGGAGGTGCAGCATAATGTGCCAACTGGCAGGTAGCCTCTCCATAACGTAAACTTAAACTTGCTTTGCTTTACTGATCAGCCTCTCATGTACTGGTTCTGAGCATCTTACTGGTATTTATGGTTTAATGGTATTTGAGATGTGCAAAGCAGAACTATATTGTCTGTGGTGACAGTCTGACTGAATTCGCACAAAACCAAACTTGTCCGAATTTTTCTGCAAAGAAGCAGAGGCATATTTCACAGAAGTGTTTCAATTTAGCACATATTTTCTTAAGCACACAAGTGAGAGTTTTTGTTTTACCTTTAGCCTTCTTGCATGAAAGAACATATAACCCAGTTCAAGCAGAAGGTAAATACAAACCTGCTGAAAACTCCCTTCTGACAGTGTGTATTTTACTCTGTGCTGTTGTCAGCAGCAATAAAAACAAGAGCAAATCTGATGATATAAACTGGCTCAGTAACTTTGGGGATGCTGTATGAATTGTGGTGAACAGGGAAGTAACAGCATTCAAAGAAAAAAAAAAAAAAAAAACCTCTCTGGGGATTTTCTCAGCATTAGATGTGAAAGAGGTGACTTTGCTGCTAAAGACATGAGGTGTTCTGACAGACAGTCATACTGGGTTTGGCCAGACAGCATATTCTCTATCTGCTCTAGCCTAGGTAGGGTAGATATGCTTGGAATTTTTCAGTGGTTCTTTGTTCCTAAAAGCAAGTAGCGTCAAGGACTCTTGCACTTTATACTTGAACTCTGATGGATAAAGACTAGGTAATAAAAATCAGTTGAAATTCCAGAACCCCTGGTAAAAAACTTGATGAACCAGCTGCACTGTCCAACACAGCTTCACTTGGTTCAGTCAGGTATTGAAAACCAACCCCATTCCCCTACCCCCCCTGAAATTTTCCACGTCTTTCCTGCTAATCACTCCTTCAAAATGGAAGAAGCGTTCTAGGACAGAACTAATTCCATTTTCTCCTGTGTCATTTATTCGTGAAGTTGTGGAAAGATGTCAAGACTCAAGAATTCCAAGACTGTTTGTGGGCTTCTTTTTGAGTGGCTGGAATTTAATGTTTTCAGCTTAGAGAATCCTGGCAACTATGAAAATATCAAAATAACCAGGAAACTGTGGCTCCAATAAACAAGAGAGGCTGAATGAACAAGAAAACATAGCCATTATTAATAGCATGGTTTGTGTAGAAACCATTCCCATGGATTGTCTCTGTACAGTCCTAACTGTTCCCTTCTCTGACTGTCAGGAGAGAACTAATTCTACGTTCCTTAAATCTTTTTGATATTGCAGCAAGACTATATGTTCTTTTAAAAAAAAGTTAGCATTGGCTTCTATCGAAATGTTTCTTAACCAGATTGCTGTTTAGAACTGCACAGTTCCTGAATCCCTCTTTTAGACCTAAATTTTACTCAGTTGCTCTCAAGATTTGTCTGCCAACTGTCAGGGAAGAAGGAAAAAATCATTGCATCATTTTTCAAGCTAGAGTTGCAATTTAAGTGAAGTAAGCAAATACATGTCAACTCCATCTGATCTAATCAAAACACAGGGTAAACATAAATGTTCATACATAATGTATCGTTTTAAATCTTATGATAGAAACCCAAGATTGGTGGTGTTTGTACATCTTATGGAAGACTTTTTTTGACTCCAGATTACAGCAGGCTGACTGAACAAAAGAATGAGAGGAATCATTGTTTAATCCCCATTTTATATATGAGAAAATGCAATACCATGGGTTAAAAAGGGTACTTACAGTAACTGAGCAACTACTTCATCTCCTCACCTGAATTCAGCATTAACTTGCAGAATCTGGTGATTTGTCTGACACCGTAGGCAAAGGCTGGGGCATATTTCAAAGCTGAAGCTAGATTTCTGAAGTTGGAATTTAGCACGTGTTTGGGATTTGCTGGAATTTCAACTACTGGTTGTGACCAACTGGGCTGTTTTCTACTATGTGCTGAAGCCATGTGAGCGCCTGTGTTAGTGGGATGTACCTGGCTTGGAAAGAAGTGACATTGCCTATGGCAGTGCCTTCTTTTCCAGTGCCTTAGTTTGGTTATGTTGAGATTTGTAATCTGACTGCATCTCTAGCTGGTTACGGAGTGCTGCATCGGTGACAGACTCTCAGCAAAGATGTTCATGACAGATGTCGTGGGGTTTTTTTGTTTGTTTTTCTCTGGTGGTTGATGATCATGACTGTACAAAGAAGCCACTGCATATTTATCGCACCAGGCAAATGACTGTTTCCACTTTGTCCAATAGTGGCTTTGTACTGAGTGACGGGAAAATTTATTTTATATCCATTGCTTTTATTTTGAAAATCTAAGTTTGTTATGAGGGATATAGAATAATTGGACATAAACATGCATTTTTTAAGGAATGTCAACACGTATGTTTATATTCAACCACTGAGATCCAACACCTGAAAAAACAAATCTGAAGCTTGCTACTCTAACAGGTGGGAATATGCCTGGGGTTATTAGAATTTTCCCCTGTGTTTCCCACTATCCTATACTTCACACACTTAGTTACTGAATTTATCAGAGTATAATTTTACTAATCCGTTCTTTAGCATCAATACTACCGTAGGCATTTGTTATTGGTTAACAAATACTTCATCTGACAAAGATTCAATCTTTATTCTTGGCATACCTGTACTGAATTTGGTGGCTGTGCAGGGAAGATGAGTTTTTCTTTAAACAAGACACTAGCATTCTAGAGGAATAGTTCCTTTGGGTACTCTAAAAGTGTCTTGTCTGTTGGATTAGCTCACTGTATTAGCTCTTTTCTGTCTTCAGATCTTTTGACAAAGATGTCAAATCAGACAATCCTTTCCCCAGAGCGTGCCTCTTAAAACACTAAATTTCTACTAACAATAATGTAGTAATGATGCTTTTTTCTTTTTTT
>WAAD01016312.1:0-17131 GCA_013389945.1 Fregata magnificens
ACAATAGTGAGATAATCTTTTTGTTTTCTTGCATATCTGTCCACCTTTCTAGTATGTATAAGAATATGTGCATTTCTTTTGTAGCCACGTCATGAATACTTTAATGTCCCAGTGTACTAAATGGCTTCATCATGCATGCAGAATTTCAGAGGAGATAGACCTGTGACTTACTCATGACAGAACATTATCATCAGCTTGGTGAATCCAGTCATCTTGAATCTAATAGAATACCACAACCATTCTCTGCTGTTGTACTTTCCTCTTCCCCCTCTGTTTTACAGTGTTGTCTCTTCACACGTCTCATTTCAACAAAACTTGTGCTTGTTGGCATATGGTTTAACTTTTTAATTGTGTATAAGCTTGAAGTCTTATGCTTAAAAGTTCTGTAGAATTTTCTGAGCTAAACATCTATATGCTGCAACACCTATACTGTAACATTACTTGACCTGTGTTTATCTTTCAACAAGTTGTGGTGGTATTTAAACATACACTTAAAACCTGTAGATGAAGTTAATATTTACAGAGAAACTAGTGAAGAAGTAGTAGTATGTGAAATGTGTATACACACAAGTATTGAATGATGTTACACACAATTCTACGCAGACCTTGCATCTTAATTAAAGATGCACATACCAGTATCCATTTCTGAGACTGGCACGATAGTGTGACTTACCTGATAAAGAGGAGGAAGGCAGAATTGATTAGGGCAAAGAGAACAACTTATGTAAGTCTGAAGTTACAAGATTTGTATTTAAGTGTTCAAAACGCTCTTGTGAGTAGTTGAACAATTGCTGCTATTGAAGGAGAGAACAAGTTTGTTGCTTTACAAATGGTTAGGGTTGGAAAGACTATTTTTAAGTCCATTAACAGCGTACTTGAAATATGTCTCCTTCAATTGGCATTTCCAGTTTTAAGTGCAGACTACTTTGTATATCAGAGAACTGCCACGAGGATGAATATAAGTACCTTTCAATTAAAAAGTGTGGGCAGAGTGAGAGGGCATGTATTGCATCCTCTGTTTGCCTAGTAGAAGAGAATAATTTATAACCTAAAACCAATGCTGTTTTTGAAAATTGTTTAAATGTAATTAGCAAGGAGGTGGTTACCAAGGTTAACCACAAACAGCTAGTTCCACGTACTATATGTGGTAATGCACTACCTTTCAAATGTTAAACTGACATAAAAATGGGAGATTTGGGGGACTAGACAAAAGATTTGGATTGGACTTGCAGCATTCTGAAATCTTAGAAAACAAGATCATAGGAGTGGTTTTTCCATTTCCAAGTTTGCCTTTTTTCTGTAAGACATTAACAGTGTGTTGGAATGTCTGGTTAATGCTGCTTTAGCCTGCATTATTTCATGCCTGTTGGCTTAAAATGCTGTGCATTGAGCTGTAATGAGATGCTGTTTTTCTTGTTATCTGTATACAGCTGCTTGCTTCTAAATGACTAGGTAATGAATTAGCTTTCCTGGCATGTTTGAAATAAAGTATTGCATGCACTTTTGTCTCATGTGAATGACTTCTTTTCCTCATCTGTGTTCTGATATATTTCAAATTTGCATTGTTTGCCTTGGGTGATTCTGAGCTGCAGGTAGTGTATATTACTGCAGAATGTTTTCCATAACAATTGGATAAAATGTTTGATACTTCCTAAAACAAATAATGTGGACAAAACGTATGTAATTCGTTCTGTTTGTTTCTTAAAAGTCATAATTGATGAAATTATTCCTCTAGCAAAACACATTAGCCTTTAGGTGTTCCTTTTGAGATTATATTGTTGATGTGCACGTAAGAAGGCATGTCTGCCTCAAGGTTACTGCTGTTGTATTAAAAAATTAAAATCTTACTAAGTTTTACTGGTGAGGTATCTGTGGACAAGTAGCCAATGTTCTTGAAATACATTGCTTTAATTGTTAGCCAATGACCTTGATTTACTTGGGAAAAAAAAAAAAATCTTTAAGTATATGCCTGGTGAAAATTACCTACAACTTTGAATTGGCAGTGGAGACAATAATGATAAACTGCTCTAAAGATAGTAGCAGCAGTGCACTGTATTTCTTCACAGCTATTGAGCAACTTTTTTCAGGTAATTAGTAAATACCCTGTTTTACCACTGAGTAACTGTAAGTGTTCACTGTTGTCTAATCAATTTAAAACTGTGAAAAGTTGTTTTATTACAAATATTTAAGACCCTGAAATGCTTGAGAAGCTATGTTCTGTTAGAATACTCTGAGTTCTGTTGCTGTAGTTAAGAATGTAGGATTTTAAGTAAAATGCTTGAAGTTGGTGGATAGAGGAGATGCATGTCCTCTGAAATGAATGCAACAAAGTAATCTGGGAATATAATACAACAGGTTCTATTAAAAGTGCTACATAGTCTTTTCTTCAATCAGTGTCTCCTTTTGGGGGATTTGTGTTAAAATACACATGTAAATCTAATCCTGCCATCCTGTCTGGCTTTATCAAGGTCACTGCAGTTCCAATAATACTTAAATATTGCATCAGTGAGGAAAAACCTACTATATCTTTAATACACTGTGTACCTTGTTTCCAGTTGCCTTTTTCTTGCAATTTCTTATTTGCTGCTGAATTTTGGAAGCCATCTCAAAGTGCTCAGAGGTGGCCTGTTCCAAGCACTGACTGACTTTCAAATGAAGCTGCCTTTAAAATGCCATAGCTTGTTCCATCAATACTAAATCACCTTATACATGAATGAGGATTGTAAATTCGGTCCTTTTGTGTTACTTAGTCAAGGTTGATAGTGACAACGTTCTGGTGTTATTTGCAAGATTTAAGGCATTTAGTTATGTATTTTACTGACAATTTTTTTAAATATTAAGAAAGCAGTTGAAAAATTTGTTTGCTGCCTTAACTATTATCTGCTTTTTTTTCTGCTTCATGACCTGTCTTGTTTTAGGATGCTAAAGTAAGTTTATTAGTACTCTGGATACTAAAAGAGTTTATGTTTCCATAAGGACACAGTATCCCTTTTTATTTACTATGATATTGTTAGTAATAATGGAAAAGGACAGCCTAATGTTTCTAACTAAACTACTCTTTCTTTTCAGATGCTATCAGAATAATGAATACAAAACTGATCATAACCCTTTGGAATTTTGTATTAACTTGCTCTGAATCTAAACAAAGCTTTTTAAGATTAGAATTAACCTAAAACTTTATGCCTTGTGTGGAATAATACAATTCCAATCCTGGCAATTCTTCCACTTCTGTAGGGGTCTTTATTGACACCAGGTGTACCAAGGTACCTTGACCTGGTTTTATGAACTAAGCATGGGACCAGTGTAAACAGAAATCTAGACTCTTTATGAAGAGCTTAAGGGATACTGTATCTTAGTTGCATCAGTCACTTCATTCATCCATTTATTCATTCCTCCCTAACAGATTTTTGAGACCCATGAAACGATTCACCACAAAAATCACTGATTCCACTGCAAGATGCTTCCCCGCCCACCCCACCCCCCCCCTGCAATTCATATCTCTGTTATTGGGTTGTGATTTGTTCCCTGCTGGTACATCTGAATTGCTTTATTTTTATTACGCTTAAGGGCAATAAAATCTGCCAGCTATTTCTGTGAACCATGACAATCTAATTAACAGCTCTTTGAAAAGTGCAGCTAATACCATGTTTGCAAACTGCCGGACTTCTATATTTTCATGTCTTTCAGCTTTTCTTTTTTAATTAAGCATCTTTCATACTAACTCATGTATGGTACTGTTCAATAGAAGCACAGGGTCCATTTACCACTGTCTCACATTTTCCCTCCGTAGGAAGCAGAGACCCCACGTAGTGTACTTGAAGAAATTGGATTGACATAAATCTTCACTTCAGCTGATGACATCTCAGTGTTTCATACTGTAAATGTTCACTGCCTTCATTGTAATGTTTAGCTAATGGTGTAAGATGCTGTTTGTCAGTATTACTGTTTTGCTAAGCTGCTTCGTTCAGGCCTACAAGAAAAATACTTCTTTGAAAAGGGAACAAGAAACCGAAGTCCAAAAATCATAAATGAAAGGGAATTAGATTTAAATTGACTCAGTGTCTCCCTTCACTGCATTTATAGGAAAATTGCATTTGACTTCAATAAGTGTACTGTTTTTTACAAGCAAACTTGACTTCAGGAAATGAATGCATCATTATGACATAGCATATCTAAATGAAAAGAAACTACGTGGACAACTCCAAATATGAAATGTTATGGTGTAGAAATTGTGTTTATGCAACCAAAGACTTTTGTTCATCTACATTTTAGTCACCACTTGTGATAATTCTGCTTATTTCAGTTGATGCATAAAGATTGGAAATACCTGTTTACTAATGAATTTGTCATTATACCAAAGAATCCTGTTAGGATCTGCATATCAAACTGGTAAAAACTGCTAAGGTGATATTGCTTTTTGCAAGAAAACTGCAAACTGATCAACTCAGTAGAAATGAAGGTGTATTTAAGTGTAGCTACCTTGAGCAAAACTCTGCAAGTTACTATACTAAAAAGGGAATGCATGTCAGGGGGGCGGGTGGGAGAACCGAACAAGGAAACTCTTTTTAGATCTGATATTAGCTTGCTCTGAACATAAACACAAGAAAGGAGATGGGCTTTCTGACTGTATAGAGAGGTGCATAATGAAAATTGGATACGTTTGAAGAGGAGAAAGGAGGAGCTTTATGAAAGGGACTTTATTTTCTTTCCAACTCTACAAACTAATTTGTATTTATTGGTGTTTTATAGTTATGCTTTAATGGGTGTATAGGTACCTTTAAAAAAACCAAACCCCACACTAAGTGTCAATGTCACTTTAACTGCTTTTCTTGACTTACACCTTTAACATGTGACACATCCCTTATGAAACTCCTGCGTGATGTACAGTTGAACCAACTAATTTGCAGTGAGAGCTTTTAAATATTAGCTTTCTGTAGTAGATTCACTGCAAACCATGTAAAGTGATATCGAGTAATATTTTGACACTTCTAGCAGACTTTCAGTAATTATAAACTAAACCTGTTTCACTTGAGGACATTTGATGCATCTATGCTTTTGAGTTTCGAGGACGTAGTGCCACACTTTGGAGTAGCCAAGTTCTGCTGTGTGCCTGCATGGTCTCTGAGAAGGCAGGGCTGCTCCCCTCCCTCCCCAGCAACTTCACTCTAGGAGTCAATGCTTTGGCTTGCTCACTTAAGTAGTGCCACGTTTTCATGAAACTTAGCTTTGGCATTGTTGCTGGAAGCAGTGATTTGGTGCTAGTGTAAGCATTTACACAGCCACCTGGAGGGCGGGGCTGTGAGCCTGATGGTGTCTAGTTTAAATTTGACCCACCAGGAGAGGCTCAGCGTTGCCACTTGCAAGTCCCCTGATGCAGATCCCAGTACCAATGCTTGTGGCAGCAGAAGGGCCAGCCGGGGCAAGGGTGGGTCTGCATGCTTCTGTGGCAGTGGCAGGGTGGAGCCTGGGAACTCCCAGTGTTAGAATTGGTCTACTTACGCCCTTTCTGGGATTTAAACATACCCAATTGCTAGACACCGTTTTTAACCTAGGGCATGCAAAAGCAGTGGTGTGCATTTCCCCAGTGCATGACATGCAGGGATAGGTGAGGTTAAAGTAGTAGCAGAATGACCTTGTGTGTGAGATTGAAGTGGTAAAATTACCCTAATTAAAGTCTAACCCGAAGCAATTTTCTATGTATTAAACATGTTTTTAAAGTTTACACTGTCACTTGTATGTGCTTGGCTGGATTAAGCTTTGTTGTGATTGTGACAAATAAACTGTTTGACCTTTGCCTGTCACACTGGTTTAGTTGTAATAAATGTCCGTTTTTACACCATTACTTTGTGTTTACATGTAATTAGTTCTGGTTTTTTGCAGAGGAAAGAAGAGGCTACTCAGTGCTAGCTTAAAAAAAAGGGAAATTTTATTACAGTGCTTAACCTGTTCTTGAGCACTTTATTAAAAAATGTGTAGGTATACTGTGTCCAAGATTAGTTATTTACATCCATTTAAATTGTACAGAAAGCAATAAATTAGCAAGTTTTTGGAAGGCTTACCACATTAAACATGAAATTTATTAAAGTAGATGTTAAATTGATGCGGTAGTGCCACTTCATTTGAAAATTAAAACAAACCACATGTTGATTGAGGGTTCTGGATAATACAAACTCAATATTCAGTTCCTTAAATGGAATTATGAGCAAGTCAATGCAACGTTCACAATCCTAATCTGAACCAAAAATTTCTCAGATGAATCTGTTCTTCAGCTTTCTAAAAGAACTGAAGGGGTTGACATTATCAGCAAAAGCATGGGGAAAACTTACCATCGTAGGGCATTTCTTAAATCTAATATGGGATAAAATTTTGTTTCTTGAATTTCCTGTCTGATGGGGAAGGAGTGGGGGGGAGCTAAAGAATCAGAATTTTTGGATTGTTTAGGCAAATGATTGTTGGCTTGAGTGTCTTCATCACTGAATCTTAGTCTTTAACTTGAAGACGCCTTCCTAAACATCTGCTGTCCTTTTGAGTTAATGCCATGATGATGGTTGCCCTGTGGCTGCCTTTGTTAAGTTGCCGTGTGCCATGGGTTATGCTTGTATGGTCATCAGTCTCGTAGTTCACTGAAGTGTAACTTGTCAGTGTTACCTCTTTTTTTGTTTTTTAAATCAGAGATAGATACTGAATTCAGCTGATATATCAGCGCTGAATAGAAGGATATGTGGAATAATAGGGGTTTTTTTAATTACAGCAAACTTACAGTGAAAGCAAAATCAGCTGCACTCTTTAGATGATGTAAGAAAGTAAATTAAGCTTTTAAGTTATTAACTAGGATAGGCTTTCACATTTTCTAAGAAGTGCTGATCTGGGACAGGAAGCAATAGCATCTTTAAGCAGGCTCTTGCATTTCTTTTGGAAAAATGTTATTTATTTGGTGCACTGGAATGTCACCAGTAAACTTCAGGGCAATTTCTGATACACTGAATGTGGTAGTGCAAAACTGAATCTGAGAAAGACACGCTATCATCAGAGGACGTAAAGCTGGGAAGCTACTTAGGATGTGTTCCAGACCATCTGGGGATGCAAGGGAAGGGCCAGAGAGGAGAGTCCTTTTCACATGTGCTTGTGCCCCCTCCATAACAAATGAAAGCCTTGCATTCAGCATGGACATGTGCTGCCCCTTCTCACCCCCTGTGATGGTGGTTAGCTACTCCGGACAGGCAGAAAGGGCAAGCACATGGAAGTAGCCACTAGCCAGAAGTCGAGGGCATGCTGCTGCCAGGGGGCAAGCCTGGTTCCCAGCTGCCTAAATGCTGCTGGGCAGTAATACCTACTGCCTGTGCCTACCAGAGTTGCCAGCAGGCTGTTATCATTGCCTTTCTGCCCCTGTAAAAATGCTGGGTTCCTCCTCCCACAGGAGAAGGGCAGGAGCAGGGCCTCCTCCCCACCCTGACTGTGGAAGACACTGTCTGGCAGGCCCTGCTGGGGGGTCCCTGCTGCTGCTGCCCTAACCAACTCCTTGCAGCCCTGTGTGAACGCCTGCCTTCATAATCACTCCAGAGCACCTCAGTGGTCCTTGCAGAATTCACAGCTGAAAAAAAGGAATTTTGAAAGCCACTGCTTTTAAGCAGTCATTAAAAACAAAACAAAACAAAACTTGGCCAATATTAATTCACTTTATAAGGCCCTTTTACGTGGAATATGCAGAATAACATGCAGTGAGAACAAGCTATTCCTTGCAAATTTAAATCCTTTCTGTGTTCTTCTGGGGCTTCTCCCCTTTGGGGGGAAAAAAAAAAAAAGAATTAAGCTTAACACTTACAAATTTCTAGTCTCTTTGTCTCTTCAGAATAAATAGCTCACTCAGCTAATAAGGAAACACAAAACCATGCATATAACACTACTTAAGATTATGAAGTAGGGAAACAATACTGAAATATATGAACTCTGAAGTTAGAAAACTGGTTGAATTCCAGGTTTCATGCTAACAAATGCAAACTAAATGTCAGATCTACAGCACTCAATTTCTGTGTAATAAACAGACTGCATGTGAAAGTGAATGATAATTACAGCTACCAGTCCTACACTGCACAGGTACAGCCAGGAAGTTTGGGTCCAGACCTCAAGAAAAAAAGCTGAAGCTTCAGCCATTATAGTAGCAGAAATAAAGCATATTTAAATTTTTTCATGCATCTCTGAGCAAGCCTTTTTTTTTTAATTATAAGAACGTTTTTTTAAAAAAATACAGCAGCTCAGCTTCCCAGATCCCATTACAAAACTGTGGGGACAAGGAGCCTAATTACCTGTGGAATTCTCACATGGGTCTTAGTTGGCACTTGGTTCCTAATCCTTCCTACAGAGGTCTGCTTTGCTTATTTCACCCAACTGGTGACAGGTTCCCACCACCCATTCCACCACTTGTTTGAGCTCGGTAATTGATTTCGCTCAGATAATGCTCACGATAGCCTGCCGCATGACACAGGATGTACAATGCACTGCAGATGGCGTAAGTCAACTCTTCCACGCGAGAGGCTTAACCAGCAGGCTAGCTGACCAGCACGAGTTGTGGGATGCAAGGCAGCACCAGTGAAAGGAAGGTGTCACTGGCCTGTTGGTGGTACGTCTCAGCAAGTAGGAAACGCCAGTTCAATTCTGCTCCAGGGAACTGAAGCAGAGTTTGCCACATTCTGCAAGTGACCCAGCTAGACAAGTGAGCATCTATGAAAAAATAGAAACCTAGGGGAAAATCTGTCTGTGAGGTCTAGTCAGAAAAACATACATTATGAGAAACTGGTGGTCACAAATTTCTCAAATATACTTTAAAACTTAGTGCTGTCTATCCTTGGAAATATGCCTTTCAAACAAAGTTGTTATTTCAAAAGTTATGCTATTAAATTACAACTCCTACATCTGTTAATAACTAAAACATTTAATCAAATTAACTAAGCTACAATTCTGCCTACAGTTATGACAATATATAGTGAAAGTTGGGTTTGAACTGAACATCAATATATAGCACTTTCGTTGTATTACTCCATATTGGACAACAGTTACACGTGAAAGAAGGAAAATGTATAATCAGCATGCTAGGTGCAGTATGCATTTAGAAAAGCAAAAATATATATATTATATCCAGAAGCAATGTTCATTCACTCTTAACTATCCTGGGGGAAAAACGTTCTTGCTGTGAGGAATGCTATCGTAAAGTTTGGATATCCAGATTTTCTACGGGACTTTATGTTGTACTGTTGGAGTCGTAAGGAATATCTGTTTGGGAGCACTTCATGTCTACTTTAGGCTTCTAACTTAGGTGGTCTGAACTGTGCTCTAAAGGCAGGAGCCCAAGTTCTTTGGAGAGGCTAAAGAGAGGGAGGTATCTCTGCAGACCGTTCAGGGCACCTGTACCTTCAGTGCCACAAACTGCTCTCTCCAAGCATCTAAGGAGGCCTAGGTGCCTAAGTTAAATACCTGAACTTAAGCAGTGTGAAGTACAGCCCATCTAACAGCACAAATCTTTCATTTAAAGGTGCAGAAATAGTTGTAAGGATTTATCTAATTGCAGGTACTTTGCTAATACAGCTGTCATTTCAAAAAGGTTTTGTCCTGATAACTTCATTTTCATGTGCCCTACTCTCCACCTTGACCGTAAGGAAGCTAGGCAGTACGGTGCCTTAAACTGTTTGTAAAATAAGCCTAAAAAGGCTTTAAGACAAGTCCTCCTCTCCAAAAAACGTAAAGTATTGTTTCAGGTATAAAACCTTCAGTTTCTTTAGCCACGCTGCAACCATCTTGAGCCTTCACAACTACATATATGCATTTTCAGTTACCAGATGTACACTTTTCCACCAGTCGCATCACAGGTTAGGCAGGTTGTTTTCAACTACAAATGGTATGCGACGAAGAGGTATGCAAAGTATTTTCTATCCTTACTCGAGGATTACAAGTGCATGGTCTCCACTCTTACTTGAGGATTAAGGTACTGAATAAATTGATTGTTTTTCTGTGTAATTCCTACTTGGTTTTAGTCTACTGCAATCCCTACAGGCAATTAGCTCAGCAGCTCAGTCAGGGGAGAGAGAAAAATCCAACACTTATGACCACAAAGCTCCTACTGAGCAAGTATTGTACAATCAAACAGTGATGTCTTTTAGATCCCTTTTCTCCAACTCATAACATGATTATATTTACTTTGTCTAGAAAGAGATTTCCCATAAACAGACGGAAAATATAAATGGCGGTCTTCTACACAGACTTCAATTTGCAGTATGCTGTGGTGTGAATTTACAGCACACTGGCTGTTCTGTACTAAGTCCTGACAGGGACAGTAAACACTTAACACACACATAACACAGAAATAAGCATATACCAAATAAGCTTTACTTCTCTTTCTATTTGTACTCAGTATGCATCCAGATGTTGCAGCAGTTCAGAGGGACAGAGTAGCTAGGGTACTTGACATTCACACCTTATATAGGACTTAAACTTTTAATTTTCTGAAGCTTAGCACACAATAAACTAGGTTCCTTTATTAGGAAGAAACATTTTAATGTGCAAGAACACTTTATTTGAAACTCAAATATATCTGGTGCCCTACTGGAAAGATTTCTTTGTCAGCTCTATGTTTGATCAATTAGCGACTTCTAAAAGTAATTCTCACTTTGTTTTGGGAGTTTCACTATTTTTTCCTCTGCTGCTCGATCTCTTTTTACCCCTGCTCCTGGACCGAGAGGAACTCCGACTTCTGCTCCTACT
Source organism: Fregata magnificens (assembly GCA_013389945.1). Classification (NCBI taxonomy): domain Eukaryota; kingdom Metazoa; phylum Chordata; class Aves; order Suliformes; family Fregatidae; genus Fregata; species Fregata magnificens. Next base: position 10,753 of record WAAD01016312.1, read on the forward strand.
GCGTGTTCGACTATGACTTCTGCTGCGACTGCGGCCTCTCCTCTTTCTCCCCCTGCTGCGAGACCTCCTCCTTTCTCGAGTTCTTGACCGGCCAGACCGGCGCCTTCTCTTGTTTTTGCGGCGATTCTTTTTTCTCTCAGATTCTCCATTTCTCCGGTAAGAATGATCTGGGCTTGGGCTGCCCCTTCTCCTTGACCGGCTGTAATAGTCATCACGATGGCTCGTTCTGTTTCTCCTTTCAGAGTTTTTAGACAACTGATTAGTCCGTTCAGGAGAAATACGTATGTCTCTATTGGCCTCCCAAAACTCATTGTTTGGATTTTTGAATACATGAAGAAAGTTGCAGTGTTTCCCTCTTGGACACTTCTGCCTTTCAAATAAGCCTGCAACAGATTAGGGTTTGCTTTTTTATGAACCAGACCTGTTAAATCCCTTTCTTCATTATGTACCTACTGGAAAGAAACTTATTAAACTGAATTTTCCTTCTTCAAACAGAAAAACATGCATCTGACCACCTATCAATTCACGCCAGATTATTTTTCAATATGTATTTTTCTTGGAATTAACTTTTTAACAGCTATGAAGGTTTTAGCTTAAAACGATTTTCATAAATAATTTTACTACCTTAATCTAAGAATGTAAATATAGAGAAGTCAAATGTGATAGCTACTACTAAGAACTGTTGATGGTTCAGAAACTGCTGTTGCTTTTTAAAGAGATAAATTGCTACTTCCTGTACTTCCACCTTAAGGTTATTATTTCCAAAGCTAGAATCCAAATCTTTTCCAGTCCAAGGTAAATCCACTAGAATGATTCAGGCACTTATGTGACGTGGTATGAATATTCCCTTTCTTTGCTAGATCTACACAAGCAAGTTAGCATATTTGTCTTCCAAACAGAAATGAACTGCAACATTAGGCAGATCTGAAAGCTACAGGCTAATTCCCTCTTCTTCACTTCTGTAAGTACTCTTTCAATAAAACACAATCTCTTTTCCCAAGTGTTTATGTGACTCACCACATATAGCAGTTTTCCACCTTGTCACAGGACAAAATTCACAATGAAGCTGTCGGCCTGCATACCATCGTCCACTGAATAGAGCAAGAGCTGCCTGACAGTCCTTCTCCCTTTAAAAAGTAAAAATCAGACATAGCGTTATCATCATACAATCATTTAAGACATTACTTACCAATTTTAGGCTCCCATTACAGTATGAGAATGAATCACTTGGATTATACAAACAGTGTTCACAGTTCTAAAACTTAGTAAGATTGTGAGTACTTACGACTGATACTGGACATACACATTTCCTCGCAGGTGAGGCTCATAGTTGCAACTGACCTAAGTGTATGGAAACATTAAGTTAGTGCAACAGAAGGTTTATGCTATACAGCAGCTCACGCATGTTGAGATGGCAGCCATTCCGATTTATGATGGCTCATCAGTATGAACTTACAGGTGATTTTCTTCTGAACACTTAGTTTTAGCCAAATAAAAGGTTTTGATGGAAAAAGAAAGTTAAAAAAAAAAAAAAGCGCCCTCCACAAGACAGCTTGTACTCAATTGTCTTGCATTTGTCTGGGCCAACCCTACTGTGCAACAGCCAAATCCTGCTCTGAAAACAATTAGTAGTATGCTCATGTGGAAATGTGGGATTCGTTATGGTAGAAGAACCTTTAGAGCAATTTTGCTTCACAGCATCCCTGTGAGACAAGTTAGAAAAACTGAAGTCACTAGCCTTCACTGTACAGTTCTGGAACACCCTTTTTTCATAATAATTGAGCATTCAAAGTGTATCTAAAGCTCTTAAAAATACGCAATTTAACTTCCAAAAAGCTTGTTGCTAGTTACAAAGGATTCTGAAATGGGCAGGCCCAAGCAGGCTAGAACCCAGTTCTCCAGGGCAGAACTGTGAGCCCAGCCTCTTCTGCCCCCAGGCCTCTTCCTATATCCGCACCAATTGAGGCAAGCAGCTCCTTTCATCGCTGAACCGTGACTGACCCTTAGAGAATACCTCTCTGTGCACTGAGTTAGGCAGGGGCTTGAGACACAACAAGCAGCAGTTGTATAATTCGATATTACAGAATAAACAGTCAAACTATTTGAGATAAACAACGTCAACACAAGAACAAGCAAGAACGATTTCACCATGGACGCTTTTGGGTGGGAAAAGAAGTACGTTTTGTAAGGATCTGCCAGGTTCTGGAGCAGCTTCCCAAAAAGAAGAGCAAGAATAAAACCTTGGGCTACATTGGAAAGGGAAGACAGCTGGAAGAGGGGTGTGTATAATCTGATTCTAAATGGTAGCAGAGACTCAACTCAATCACAGCTAAGATCCTAGCAGCCAACACGTAATTTCTAAGCATCTCTAATATAATGAAAATGCCCAAGAGAATCATATTACAGGTGCACAATTACTTCAGAAGCTAAGAAATGCCACACTAAAAGCTCTTATCCCATTTTTAGTCATAGGGACCCAAGTATGTGCAACTTACAGTGGCATATGAGAACAATGATACAAAGATGAGGATCTGAGTTTGATAGTAAGACAGCATTTCAGCCCGTGCTCCATTGGGAATCTATATCCTGTCTTCTAGTTGGAGCACAGCTTGCTAATATCCCATGAGTCAAAATACGGAGGGGATACTCCTCCAAACAAGTGAAGGTTTCTTACTTATAAAGCTCATTATACAACTATTGAAAATTCACTTTTTCTACTTTCCTCTTGCTTGAAATGCTAAAACAATCTCAGTTCTTAGGCAGCTGTCAGTAGATGGAAACAAAAGGAGAAAAGGCACCACATGCCTCCTGGTGACTGCAGGAAAGCACTCAAGAATGGCAAGCAGAAAGGGATGCTGCAGTAGGTTCTGCTACAAGGAGATTTCACCATCCAAGCTGCATGTTTTGGGGCAACACGAGACCATTAACACACATCACTCATCTCTGAGGTCTCCATTTACAGGTCCCTCTTTTTCCCCCATAAGAAATCGTAATATATAAATGGGAAAAATTCAGGAAAGAACATTCAGCAAACCAAACGCAGAAACTAAGGATGGATGACAAATCTCAATGCTGTTTACCTAAATTACCTTTTTATAATTCCTCCTACTGAAATATCTACTACCTTTTCAGTTCATTGTAATTTTATTTTATCCAACCAGTCCTAAAATGACATTGTTTGGGTGTATACTCCAAATACATTTTATACCCCCACTATTTCATTCCTTAGGCACAAATACAATAGCCCAGATATATTTATATTGCCTAACAGTCTTAGTAGACCCTCTGGGGTTTATCATGGGCTAAGTAAAGAAGGGACTGAGAGGTAAGTGGACTGTTGAGCAGTATGAATAACTTGCAATATAAAAACACAAGCTTTTATAACAGTTCAGGGGAATGGGAGAGAAGATCCACCCAGAGTAAGACAATGCTCTGTAACAGCAGTGAAAGTTTACAGGTGACGTGAGAGATGCACAGTTTGCTGTAAGGACACTGTATAGTTCTCTAATGTACATGGGATTTAGCTAGGGCATGCTGGACAGAATTCCTGTTAAGGCTAGTTAACAAACACAACTTTCGTGGTATATGTTACATATTTAACAAGCTATTACACTCAGATGCATACCTTGAATTGAACAACCTTCCCCACATTCTGAAACTCAGGGAGCACGTCCTCATAGAACTCCAGGAACTGCTGGTAGGTCTCCTCGTCACTGTACTCGAGACTCGCATCCGTGTCGTAGTCATCTCTCCGGCACTGCTCCATGCCAAAAGTAAGGAACATCCCTCGGACGAGTAGTGTCTTACTAGATGTTGGATAGTTATGCTTACGAGAACACCTGGACATTCGTAGTGAAGAAAGAACAGAGAAAAGATCAGCACTTTCAGCAGAAGACACACTTGTAACTTCAAACACACCATTTTGAGTAACAGCTATTACGAAAGAAAATCCATTAGGGGAAGATCAACACATTTCAAGTATTAAAACAAATCTTTTGGAAGTAAGTTTGCGTATCATCTTAATGCTTCTGCCACGCATAAATACATTCTTGCTGAAAAAAGCATGTCTGCAAAAACTACAGATACCAGTAACATAATAAGAGCTAAAGTAATTTCTTTTAGGCTACTAGGGTTAAATGTGTTCTCCATTTCTGAAGGGCTTTACAGAAAGACTACTGACAATCTTTTAAAACATTTTAAAGCCAATCCCTGCTCTTCTTTTTGCAAACTGAACAACTTTGACTGAAGTTGTTCTCATCATAGGGGGGAGTGGGGATGGAGGGAAAGCATGTTTAGACCTGAAGTTGGATGAGTACGAGATTGATATTTTTCCACTTTAAAAAAAAAAATGCTTCTTATAAGTAGTCTTATCTTAATCTGCATCTTCTCAGGAGCTATAAAAGTATTGGCTCTCCCTCACCATCCATCATATTCAGGCTACGTCCCTCACATGCTGAAATACAGTTCTTTCCCACAAACCTTTAGATTCAGTTAAGAGCATAGATGTTAGCCTCCATGTTTATTTCACTGTGCTTTATGATCTCTGTTTCAAACACTTCCCCGAGCAACTGGGTCATGCACTCTCCAACACATTTCTCCTTTTCATGACATGATCAGAAAAATAGTCAGACTAGTCTACTCTCTTATCTAGCACTGACAAAGCACAGACAAATTGGAGGGAGGTCAGGTCTCAAAATGGGCAATTACAACCTAGACTTCAGATAGGAAGTTTCTTTCCGCATCCAGTCAATCAGAAATTGACTCTCACTTTCTGGTTGGCACCTTAGACTTCAAAAAACAAACCACAAAAAACAAAACTAAAACCAGAGACAATTAATTAGATTTTTTTTTTTTTTTTACATTTTAGAAGCTGCCTCATTTCACTGTTCTATTTCAATGATAGAACTCAAAATATTATACCCAACTAATATTGTCTGTACACAAAATGAATATAGCACATGACAGAACAAAAGGAACCCCGAGGAAAATGAATGACCCAAAATCCAGTATTACTACAAAATATTAGGGTTTGAATTACTGGAGAAATTAATAACAGTGAACTCAGCCAGTTTTAGCGTCTTCAAGACATAGTGAGTTTTGACAAGATTTAACAATTATTTTTTTGATAACATTGGCTCTCAATTTTTTACCATTGTGGTCCATTTCAGCTTCCAACCCATTCTTCCAGTCCTTACCCTAGCTGTATCTCAGTCCTTCAACTTATGGTCAACACCAGAGGTTAAAATGACCAGAATATGAAGGAAGCAGATATGTGAGGAGGAGGAGGGAAGAAGAAGGAGAGGTAGCTGAGATCAACAACTACAGGTGAGAGAAGAAGGGCAGCATATGATGTTTCTCAGTATTTATTTACCAAGCCTATTCATAGTTCAAAGCAAAACTGTTTTCTATCCAATCCATAATTAATCCAAGGAGGTCACCTCCACTAAATACCACTGAAACAAAAATACTGCAAAGATTACAAAAAACTAAACATTTGAAAAGCAATGCTGCCTGCAGTGCAATAGCTGGCCAGAGCTTTATTTAGGAATTCAACACCTATTTCAGAATAGAGAAAAGATGTGGACTTGAAGTTTCCATAGAGTTGAATTATCACATAATTATCCACAATATACATCACACTAACACAAATTACTTCTAGGATGAAGAAAACTACAGTAGATGGACCACACATGTTTCAGTGATAAAAGTTAGTAAAACAGCCTTACTAGTGTATGCTGAAGATTCATGTAATAAGTATCAGAGTCTTTCCCTGCTGAGGTATTCTTCTGACTTAACACACATTAAAATTCAGGGATTTTCTAGCCAGATGCTGCATTTGGCTCATCATCTTTAATGGTCACCGATGAACCTGTACTCCATTAACCCATTTATACTTCATGCTTCCTCCATATCCTCTGGCAACAAGTTTTGCCATTTGTTTCATATGAGAAAGTACTTTTTTTTTTTTTTTTTTTTTGAAGCCAGTAAACACTCAGGGGCACCTAATTAAACTATATCATAATAAAAGCAAATAATCCTTCCTGTCCTACTCATGAGTTCAATGTTCATCTACCACAGCCCTCTTCCACCATCTCTTTGAAAGCAGAGTCTAGAGTAGTTAGCCACTCCTCCTACAGAAGCTGTTCCTCATCTCTGATCATCTTGTTGTCCTCCTCTCTTCTTCCCTTTTACTATACTTCTTTTCCGAGATAGGGCACCCGTAACAGTATTAAAAAAAAAAAAAATCAAGAATGAATGTATCATACATTTAAACAGTATACAAACAGAATTCTGGAAGCTACACAGCAGCTCTCTCAACTGTGCAGATGTACCTTAACTTGTTTAAGTCCATTTGAGATTTGATTTTATTTTTTAAAAG